>APFE030431520.1:0-11142 GCA_000404065.3 Pinus taeda
CCAGAGGAGGAGAGGTTGAAAGCTGAACATTCTAAAGGGTAAATGCTGCTGGAATTAGGACTTCCATTGTTCACTTGTGAGGACAGATCACTATCCTTCCTTGTTGCCATAGTGGGAGTGGGTGAGCTTGTCAAAGTAGAGGAAATCTCTCGCTGGACCCTGGGAGGAGCTTGCACAACACCAAGGCTCAGGTTATAATGGTTCCTTTTTTGTTTCCTTAATACAAATAAGTCCATTCTTCTCAATGATTTGTTGTTAATGAATTATTTCATGTACTCCTTGGTCTATGTGATGAATATGCTTTGTTTTATGAAATATTCAGGTGTTATGTAATCGTTTGCTTTGTTAGTGTATGCAGGTCTTAAAGTGAAGGAGGAGCTCATCTGGATCAGCAAGGCTGGACTGCTACAACAAGCGTTGGACCTAAGGTAAGATCGGAAAACACTTGATTTCTCATAGAATAATGTGTGTTTAGAGAAGGATTGCTCTTGTTTGGTTTGTTTGTCACTAGAGAGTCTTAGACTCCTAGGGAGGTTAGATTTGTCCGCAAATATAACTCTTTCCGCATGACAGGAAGTTTCTAGTTGTTGATTCTATTGTATCGCCTTGTCGTAGACCTACAAGACCTGTGCTTTGTCTTCAAAAATATGTTTATTGTTACTTTGAAACCTATCAATAATCAACAACATTCATTTCTCCCAACCACAAAGCTTATCCGAAACTCCTTGGTGCAACTCATGTAACGTCTGGATTGGTAGTGCTACAAGGTTGATACTCAGGTTCTTCTAGAGTTGTGCGCGCTCCTACTCTTTAGTTGTCTTAAACTAGAGATTTCCACTACACTAATTCTCAGCACACTCGCTTGGTCTGTGCTTGCTTGTCCCATGCTCGCCTGGATCACCCTTGTTCAGACCTGCAATTCTTTCAGGCCCTGTTGTACTTTGTCCAAGCAAGCTCCCCCTCTATGAGGCCCAATGGTGTCACACTTGCAAACTTATAAGACTTATGCTTCTTGTGAGGTGTCTTGGTACTGCGCTTTTTCCTCTTTCTTACCCTAAAGGGGGACCTGAATTCTGCACCCCCTTCCTCTTCACCTTTGGCTTCAATCTCAACATCAGTGTGTTGTGTTTCAGGTTCTTCAAGGTCAATATTGACCTACGATGTTGGTGCATATTTCTCCTTTGGCACTTCCTTCTCTTTTGCAGAAACCTTTTCTTTCGGTGCTTCCTTCTCTTTTGTGGAGGCCTTTTTCTACTGCATTTCCATTTCTTCCTACGTTGCCTTTTATTTTTGTGTGGCATTTTCTTTCAGCATGGCCTTTTCTTTCTGCACTACCTTTACTTTTGTAGAAGCCTCCTATGCTTCTTTCTCTTTGTCTTTCTTTACAATGGCGGTTTTCCCTATTTCACCTTCTGTGACCTTACTTGTTCCTGTGCCTACGTCAGATGGGATGAGCCATTCACTCAGCCATTTGCTAATGACCCCCATATAATGTCATCCTCTATGACTAAATATGGAAACTTATGCCATCTCCCTGTGGCATCCTTCTTTGCACGTATGGACAAAATGTGAAAATATACCTTGAAATCTATAATATTTGTATATTGCGCATTTAAAATAGGTGATAAACACGGTCATTAGTTGATCGCCATCTGCAACTCTGACTTGAACAAGACCCAGAATATCTTTGTTTCCATGATGTGGTCAGGATCCTTTGTCACCCACAATGAGGTGAATTTCACAACCTCACACAAGTTTGGATCATGTGTTAGGAACTGGCTCTCCTCAAGAATTGTCAGACCTACCAGCGCAATCAACAGAAGTAACCATATGTAGTGGAATGCATTTCCATCCTCTTGGGCTTCACAACAATCCTCCAAGAACTCATGATAGAGATACTTGGCCCAATTGTATTGGACCCCTTTATTGCAATGCGTAGCCAAAGATACTACTGGTACTGGCACTTCATCGGTGTGACACTTTTGCATTATTTTTCCAGCCAAAATTTGTGTAGTAAACTTCACAGCATCATCTGATATGGAACTAATGGCATAGTCGTGTGACTTCTTCATCAACCTGAAGTCACTCTTCATTTGATCTAGAAGCTTTTTCTCCTATTATTTCCCCTCAAAAGCATCTGCGAGGTTCGCACAGTGATACGGCAACAAGGTGATTTAGTGGACCAACATGTCATCAATTAGAATGGGCCCTCCTAACCAGAGGCACCCATCATGAACCAACACTAATACTTAATACACACAGATAGTATTAATGATGTTGTGGCTAAAGTGTGGCACCCACAACATGTTAAGCAATCTCGTTTGTTCAATTCTAGTCACCCACTTCATTAGCTCAAGTCATGTAACCCCCAATTCATCATAGTAGAATGATTCAAGTATTTGTTGGGTTCAAACTGTGGGAACTTTGCATGATTACCTAGGACCTAGCCCTCCATCTTCAAAAATGGTACCTGGGCCAACAAATTTCCCTCAATAGGTATGTCCTTCAGTACCAATGGTGTGAAGACCTAGAATTTCACTGAGTCTGGGTCCTTAGTTACTTTGGTGGTGGATTTCCTAGGGGGTACATAAGGTGGTAGCTGAGTAATCGTCATTGTTTCCTCTATGCCAATATCTTCAACCCCCATGGTCAATTCTTCCTCGTCCAAGTCCAAAGGTTCTGTTGGTTGCTTGCTTTTATCCATCTGACCCTTTTATCTAGCCTCCACTGGATTTTTGCACGGTGATTGTCACACCGACGCTTGCAATGGCTTCTTTTGATTCTTCTCTCTTATCATGGAGGTAGTGGGTTTAGGCCTCAGTGACCTAGGCATTGTGGTAGGGACTGGTGGTAATGCAGTCATTCTCTCCCAAAATATTTACTTCTTGCACTCAGGTAAACCCTCCTCAAAATGAAATCTGTGTTGCAAAAATGTCTTTTGTATCTCTTTCCAATCCCATTTAGACATGCAATAATCGTCTCGATGCAAACTAAGGTGAAAAAGCTCAAGGAAATCTCTCTGGAAGCAAATTGTTCAAATGTGGAGCAGTATGTTGTATTTATAGCCCATTTTGAATTCAAATCCATTCATTCCCTCCAGATCTCCATCATTAATTCTCTTTTGGCTGCAAATTTCCAAAGATATGCTCCTTAAATGCTCTCCCCCGACACCCTTTAACAGAAAACTAAACATCCCATCATCTATAGTGTTGCCAATGGCTACTTTCAGGCTAGGTTGTGTAGGACCCACCGTGATAGCGTATCTCATTCATTGCATCTCCACTTTGTGCATTTCTTTTAATCATCGTGCAACCCATTCACTTCGCCAAATTGTCCTTCTAGAAGCATAGTTTATAGACCCCTAGTTCCTTGAAACTGCCTGAACTACTAAGAATGTTCTACATCCATATAGTCATCGCGCAGGGGTTGGATCACCCCTATACATATTCAACTAAATCCCATTGATTCTTCCTGGAAATAGCTCCCTGTTCAGCTTCCTAAGCTAAACTGCATCGTCATCCGTAATCTCCTTGAAGGTGTATGGCCCCAGCCAATACATCTGGAATTTTCCTAGAAACTTCGTAAACTTACTATCATATAGTAGTACTAAATATCCATTTTTAAAGATGCGTTGCTTAATGTGGCAATCATGTTAGGCCTTTTCTTGAGACTTCTGCACCTCCTAATGAAAACTTGCCAGGAAGCGATCTTATTCTAGTGCAAGTATCTGTGCGAGGTGTTCTTCCATGGTATCATAATCAGCCATCTTTGTGACTGCAGCAATCCTCAAACTAGGCATGATGTACTCCATTGGTATCACCACCTCTTGTCCATAAACTAGCCTAAATGGTGTATGTCTAGTCAACTTCTTACAGGTAGTTCTGTATGCCCAAAGAACAACTGGTATGCACACATCCCAATCATTCTTATTTGCATTACAAATCTTCGTCAAGGAATTCTCTATAATTTTATTAAAGGCTTCAACTACGCCATTTTATTGACGATGATATGGCATACTTTTCTAATGATCCATCTAGAATTCTTCAAGGAAAGTAGAAATTGTTTTGTTCAAGAAATGTTAACCCCTATCCATCATCAAAATCTTAGGAAAGCCAAACCTAGACAAAATGTATTTAAATGTAAACTTCACATTTGTAGCTGCACTGAAATCCTTCACAGGTTGCACCTCAATGCACCTGGTCAAGTATATTGTTGTCATGCTGATGTATCATGCTCCTGTCTTCTTTACTGGTGCTTGAATAGGGCCTACAAAATCTATTTCCCATTTGTCAAATTCTTGTAGCGAAACAAGGGGTTTAGAGAAAATGTGTCCCTTCATGACTTCCTCCTAGTCCTGTGACAGACATCACACACCTACAATATTCTTTGGAATCCTTGTGCACAGTTGCCGACCATAGCCCAGTTCATAGGATCTTCTACGTAGTCGCCCTTCCAGCATAATGTTCTCCAACAAATCCTCCATGTGATTTAGCAAGGATATTTTGACATTTTATTGATGGTGCTATACCCGCCAACATGTCAGGGGATCTCCCCAATAAGAAGTCCCAATTAGAATCAGACCGTTTGGTGTAGGAGTCTAAGCAGTGGGTCATATGGTATTGCCTTGACTAGATTTTTGCATAGAGGCAAGTAAGATGTCCCTGTTGGTAGCAAGGGTGTGACATATGGAGCAATTCAAGGAAGGTGCATGAGCGGTTCTAACACACAGAGGGTGAGGTGAGTGTGCCCCTTGGAAACCTGTGAAAGCACATAGTTAAGAAGGGAACACACGAGCAATTATGCATCACAACATGGAAGGAAAGTAAGCTAGCAATCCAAAGTGATGGTTAAACCAACAACACATTTCCATAAGATTCATACATACATATACATAAAATAGCTACACATGCATGCGTAAGCAAACAGATACATATATCATTTAGAGTAAGCAAGATAGCTGAAATACAATACAACATATGCACGAAACATGTTGGCTCTTGTTATATTAAGAAGTGTAATTTCTATTCATACAATACATCCATGACCAACCCTAGTTCTGATAGTGTAATGTTATAGTCACTACCACTTGCTCCTCCAAAGAGATATACTAGCTCTGCACAGTCAAGAAGCCAAGGCTCGTTACAATACTGTCCAAGCTCTCTCTAAGATACTCCTATCAGAAGCTTGGCTGACCAAAATCCTTTACAATGAGTTAAGAGGGAGTATATATAGCAAAGGGTGGGGTGGCCCTTGACATTACCCTTTGTGACGGTTCATCTACCCTCGTGACTCTTCATCTACTCTATGATTGTTACATCCAAATATCAAGACTTGAACTTACACTTGACAAGACATTACTTAAAATCTGCACATGTACCCATGTGAGACAAAATATGCTTGAGCATGCCATGCAAGACATCACTATGACTCAGAAAATTGTGGGAAGACTAGCTCTTTGACATCCTCATGGTGGTTGACGGTGGTGAATTGATGCCATGCTTGGTAGTCTTCGATGGTGTCCATGTACTCTATGGTGACATCTTTCTAGAAACGAACTCTTGCCTCCATAGCATATGGGTACACTGCTCGAGTTCCTCTCTCCAACTCGTCTGATAACATGCACATCATTGTCTTCAGTACAGTTAGACTAGCAACATACTGATCCATGTTGTCTTCACTGATCACCAAGTCTAGGCTGGTGGCTATGCGCATCAACTCATCAAAGTATGAGTCAAGCTTCAGTTGAACCTATGCCTTTGACTTTGCCTCGGTCAATGTCCCAATAGATGGGATCACATGTGCATGCACAACAACATCCATACTCCAGAATACTCATGCCTGGGAAGACTGTAGACTAGTGATGAGCTGTGGGATATCTTCATAGTTTCGGATCAGACTTCAGATGCATGCCTTCAGCTCAACCGCTCTTGACTTCATCATCTTGGGTAAGTGTAACAAGGCTCCCTTGTATCTCATTTTCCATGTTTTCATGTAATCAAAAACAACATGCACGTTCAACGTGGACATGCTCTTCACACACACCACTTCTACTAACCATTGAGATGGACAACTGCCTTATGCACGATACCAAACTTGGAATACAATACATGTATGACTGTGTCAAGGGACAATACTTCATCCAATATTTCCTTCTTCAACTCTACTTGGACGGATGCTATAACCAATTCTCCTCCCTATTTGTTCATCTGTAACTCATCCATTCGTTCATTCTCAGCTATCAAGAAGCCAACACTCAAGATAGTGGCTTTAGCATATGCTCTGGTAGCATCAGCCAATGTTGTTGGATGTTTGCTCACATAAGACATGATCACTTGTTCCTCAAACTGCACAGGAGATGTGTGATCATCCGAAGTTGACACTCTACGAGATTTCACAACTCTATGTTAGGACTCATTAAATGAGATGTTGTGCATCTCTCCCTCCAGATTGTCTCTAAGGATCTTAGTGTCTCCTTGGACACCTGGGGCTTGCTCTGCTTCTAGATCCATTGAACCAAGTAGGTCAACCTCTTGGTGGTGAGGCATGACGTCAATGTCTTGATCTAACTCCTATTACTCCATATCCATATCCGTCTACTCAAGAGCTTGTTCAATCTCTTGAGAAAAGTCATGCTTCTGTGACTTCTCACCCTGCCTACTCGATGCCATCGGTTCAGATGAGTCGACTACCTGTACGGGCGCAATTTCATCTATCTATACATGTTGCACCCCCTTTTGTACCTTCTCTTGTTGTGCTTCCTTCTCCTGTCTGCACAATTCCTATTCTTTCTAGAGTTTCTCCTTCAACTCATGCAACTTCTTCTCTGTTTCCTCCCTTCTCCATTTTTATCTCTACCTTTGCACGTTCCTCCTTTCACTTTGTTGTCTCTTCGCCTCTATTGCCAAAGTTGCTTTCTGTACAAGTGGGTCTCCTTAGAACTTGCAAATTGGTTCCTCCTCCATGATGTCAACAATCTTCCTCTTGCCTTTGTCGCACACTAGTATGTTTACCTCTGTTGTTGTCTGTGCTCTCCTGGATGCTGCTTCACACTGCTTAACTAATCATTCCATAGCAATGTCGATCAATTCATTGGGGCTAGAGAAGCTGTAACAATATATCCATCGGTCCACCTCTTCCCAATGACATGCCCCGTGGATCCACTGAAACTGTACTCTTGTGCAATGATCTTTTACAAAACAATACGGGTCATACGGATTGTAGCTTTTGGCATCAAATGGATATTTCCTGATCTCCTCTATTTTGATATCCAAATGATTGAAATTATGTATCTCATATAACATGATCTACAATGAAAGAGTGGGCCAAGGTGCCTTCATGTTCCGGTGTAGCTTGGCTGACAATCCTGCCGAGATGTGGTATGATACTTCCTGCATGATGATCTTGTCTAGGGAAAACTTTGGTAAAACATATGGAGCCTTCTCTGCGCTATACATCCGTATGAAGTTGTCAGAAGGTGAGGCATACCAATATTTTATATCAATCAGTGCCTCCATTGCTATCTTCAACATGCAGGGTGGATCCTGTTCAAATATCATCTTGTACATTGGGGTGACAAAATGATCGGACAAGTGTGTGATAAATCCTTTGAAGTTGCATTCAGAAAACATTTTACAACGTGTTCACAGAGGTCTCCGTCGATGTCCTTGCCCACTTAAAGCCTGGGAACTCTTGATGGGCATAGATTGCATCGAAGATGTAAGTGTACATGTATATTTCTGCTTCCTGACCTTTGGGTGACTGTCGAGCTCTTGTTACCTGTTCCTTCATCCGGTGAGCCAACATGTTGGACTGGTTGCATTCTTTGCCTTCACTAGCCAGTTGGTCCAACACGATCACCCAATTTTGTGGGAAGGTTTTTGTGCTCTCTTGGCCATACAGGCGACATGAAAATATGACCAAGTATTGACACCCTTCTATAGTATCTTCATTTTGTAAACCTGGTTGGGTGTCATCCTGAATTTTCCCAGCTCCTTCACCTAGTTCTTCAAGATATCCATGGAGTTGGCATTGCTGTTGGGTATGCTGAAGGGTGTCTCCATGGTGATCACGGGCTTCAACATATGGTATATATGTTCAGAATCATGTGCCTTGAAGGTAGCAATCTATGTCCCGCTGACACTACTCAATGTCATCACCTAAGGATCAGTGTGCGAGATGATCCATTGTATCATGTTTGCACATGGGAACACGGGATACCTACATGGAATTCAGTACAAGTCGGACTTGTGAATGTTCACGTAGACTTGGCCGTCTTTGAGGTCTTCCCCAAATGTGCCTGCAGATGTTTCATTGACCTCTTGCCATTTCAACTTGATGTCCTTGTCTACAATCAGCTTGGTGTCTTCATAGATCGACAGACTTGTAAACACTCACTCAACTGCTGCTCCAGTTACAATTCCATCAATGTCCTTTGATCCTTCTCTCTTGGAGGCCATTGATCCTAAATTTCTAGGAGGCTGATGAATACTTGCTAGATCTGGAGACATGGAGATATGCATGGCAAGAAATCTGTCAGCTAAAACCAAAGAAAACTTGAAGGAGGACATGCAACATACTTGGGGATTGATTGGCAAGGATTGTGTAATTTTCCAAGGAGGCTAGGAGACTAGCTACCAGAACTATGCAAAAGGCAGTCCAGGCTACTGGGAGGTTGATTGGCTGCTCAAATTTCACAATACACAATCTATATTAGCCTGTTGGCTCCTAGGATTATGCAATGCACAATTCCAACTGGAAAGGGTTATAGGCCCACTGACTCCATTGCGCAATTTTCTAGGCCAGTAGTCACTACCTCTAAAAATTACGTAATGTAAGACTAGAGGATAGTCACTAGGTAGAAATGCACATTTTTTGGGAGGAAGGTAGAGCCTTCCCTCTCAGGATTGCACAATGTTGTCTTGGTGAGGCAGAGTCCATGCCAAGGTTTCCCAGACTCGCTGACGGGCAACTAAAATAAAATGAAGAAGTGAATGCGTGGTGATACTGAGTGCAAGAAGGAGTGAATGATCATGCATGCAACATTTAGAAAAGATAACAACATGCATGTTTGTGAAGCAAGTTGCGGAATCGACGACCGTTTTGCAAAATAATGTCATGCATGCAACAACAGTGAGATGCTAACGAAAATTGAAATGGTGCTAGTACAAGATAATATGCATGTAAACAATAGAAAGTGTTCACATAAATCAAGCAGAAAATACTCATACAAGCCAAAACACAAAAAGCAACAAAAATGCTGCAAAAGACAAGTTAAGTGGAATTACCCAGAAATAGTTGAGATGGATGTGTTGAAGACTCCTGGATGTGTTGTGGGATGTCAGAGCTCCAAGATTGATGTGAAGGAATGAGCTCTGAACTATTGAATAAATAAGTTTGATGCTTATGATACGCATGCCACAAATCTAGAAAAAAAAAACACTTGGAGGGAAGATTCTAAAACGATTTTTTCATGTAACCTCCAACTGCTAAAAATAGCTCCCTAAAATCTAGGGATGCTTTTTTCATGTTTCTTTTTGCTATTTTGGGAAAAATTAGCCCATGCATGCAAGTCAGGTTTCATCGGTCTCTGGTGGAACTGGTCAACCCAATGGCACATGCAACAACCTGCCTGACTAAGGGTAACTTTTCCGCAGTTTCTGGGAGGAAGTTGGGCTGGTTGCCTAGAGGGATTGCACAGTTTCTGGGTTAAGCACTGACTGCTGCCAAGGATTGCGTAATTTCTGGGCTGAGCAGTCATGTCGAGTCAGATTGTGTAGTTTTATCGGGGAAAGTTGACTAACACGATTGTGGATTTTTTGAGGCCAACAGGCTACCAGACAAGATTGCACAATTTCTGGAGGGAAGGTTCGTTCCCCTCTAGAATTCTACAATTTCTTGAGGGAATTACTCAGCCTACAACTGGAATAATTCTGGGGAAGCAACCTGCGAGGGGAATGTAAAAAGCTATCATGCACAAACTATCATGCTTCTAGAAAACCACTAAATCTCATGTACTTGACAGTGTAAGACATGTTGCTGAAGATGATTGGTAGGGAGACTCCAAAACAAAGCTATGGAAAAATTTTGGAGGGTGGTTGTAGTCGCTACAACACTTGGCGACACATTGGTAGAACTCCAGCTCTCTAAATGGACCTTGTTCATGAAAAGCAAGTCTAACACCTCCGGAAGTATTGTTCATTTCTCTATTCATCTTGGTTTCCACACTTGCTTGATTGTAAGATGTAGCATTTGCCAAGCTCTTGGTCGGTCGACACACATTCCAAGCCAAGCCAAAATAGTTGTTTCGATTGGGGATGAGGGGTATATTGGTGCAGAAGTAGTATAGTTTTCAGAGTCTTAGTTTCATCTCTCATGTTGCTCCGCTGCAAGCAGGCCTGGACAATACCCCGGTGGAGTCACGCAAGAACACAAGCATCACTTCACTACCAGGGAGCCTGGTTAGTACCCCGGCGGAGTTACTTGCATCACATCTCTGTGCAGGAAGCATTTGTATTCTTTCGCCTTATTCATTTTCATTTTGAAAATTTTCACTTTTCATTTTTTTTCATTTCCATAACTCTGCATAGCACTTATTCATTTCAGAGGTGGAAGAGGGATCCTGACTTATTGAGAGCAAAAGAGGTTGTTCCTTCAGAAAAGTAGTTTGTATATACCTCTGACGTGCTTGTTAAGGTTTTTCCCCTCACCTTACTCTACCTGATTGAGCTACCAAGGGTTAACCCAAAAACAAACTGACTAGAGTAGGTGACACTAGTTAGCCGACAAGCATTGTGTTTTCACTAAGGTTCTCTTTGAACAATACATATTTTCCATTGACGTATCATGGACTAAAGATACGAGTTCTTCATATAAAGGTAGGATGATAGATAACCAAGTAGTGATAGCTACACAAGGCCTCTTGTACTTTACCCAGTCTGTTTCAAGAGTCACACACGGTTTCATGTGAAATTAACCAACAAGTTCAAAATAAGCAAATAAACAACAAAACAAAGCGAAAGTAGAAGTGAATGTGAAAGCAAAGCAAGTAAGAAAACAAGAAAGAAAACAAAAAAGCATGTAAATAAGGTAAGCAAACAAGCATGCAAGCAAACAAACACAAGCAAACACTACTCCTACTCCTAA
>APFE030431522.1:0-12650 GCA_000404065.3 Pinus taeda
CATAGGAATAAAATCTTAAATCAAAATAAATAATTTGTTTCTTTAGGTCCAATAGACCAATGTTTGGTCTCAGTGGACGTTAACCATCATCATCATCATCATCACATAGCCATGCTTCCAATGGGGAAAAATCTGGCTTCAATCAAGAGGATAGGTGTTGAAAATAGAAACAAGAAATGCTAAATATAGAAGTGCTAAATTTAATACTGCTATAAATATCATTTTAGGATACTTTCCTATTTTAGTTAGTCCTTGAACTAAAATAGAGAAGTAAAATTCGAATTTGATCTTAGCAGCTGTTTGTAAGATAATTAATTAATTCACCATGAGTTAATTAGTTGGAGAAAATCAAACATGAAGTCGGAGAAAGGGTTAATGCATGTTATCTTACAATTTTGATAATTGGTATTACTCAACCACATTGGATTGATGAGGATGTTAATGAAGGGGACATACATCCATGGAATATCATAGATTTGAGACGCAACATAGGTAAATCAAAATATTGAGGCATGTGTTAAATATTATTGACAGTATAGTAAATGTTTTATTGAGTAAATACTAACCTTATTTACATTTGTTTATAGGTGCAAATGTTTCTTCTACATTTTCTATTGGAGACAAGGTAGATCTTTTGCAACATGGATTGAAGTTGGGTGAGGGATCCATATTCAATACAAATCTTGGGCATAAAGTGCATAGAAATATGGTAAATAAAGGATGCTAGTGGTTAAAATTGAGAAGGTGTTAAAACATGATGCTCCTTTACCACATCCAATAGGATTAGAGCATACATTAGGGGGTGCATTGGAATCTTATGAGATTTGGCCAGAATTCGATTTGGAGCCTCACTATCATGATCATGCCATAAATATTCCCCAAGATAGGGTTAGATTCATATGTACAAAGGTTTCTCTTACACATGAATGCATGGGAACAAGGATGTGCATTGCCAAAGGAATGCTAATTAATTTCTACAAGGAACACATTGTTGAGGGGGAAACACTAGGTGAAATGGAATTTGGTGTTTTTTTAGAAGAGATAGAAGGAGATTGTGAGATATAAATAACTGGGGATAAGTCTACATACTATTTGGTTAGATGGCCAATAAATAAGTTGGTGGGCAACAAAGGTGTGATATTAAGGGTCAAGGAAATGTTCAAGGAGCCACCCAAGGAAATGGTAATATGGGATGTTATAGAGGGCACAAATCCCTTAAACAAATGGTATGAGTATCTTTGTAAGAAAAAGATAGAAACTCAATTGATATGCATGTAACAAGGCCATATAAAAGGATTAAATGAGTTATGGCTACAAAAAAAACTGCAAAATGTCAAACAAAAATAGATGAAGTGAAAGCAATTCGACTTTTGGTAGCCAGTGTATGTTGTAGAAAAGATTTTCTTCAGCATGTGGATAGGAAGGTCATTGTAGGTGCTAGGAGGGGTATGAGACAAATAAATAAAAATGGTATTATGGAATTTGTCTTGAATTCACTCATGTCAAACACAGTCACGTGAAAGAGCCATGGCCATGGCTTACCACCTATTGCAAGAAATGTAAAGGACATGAGATTTAATGGGAATATTATTTGTAAGAAAGTCTGGTATAAGATACATAAGTTTCCTCAAAGCACATTCTATAACTACCAACATTATTTCCAACATGGATAGACCAAAGCTATTCATGGTAACACCAACACATGCAAATCACGAGCTCACACAAAGGCAACCATAGAAATATTGCACAAAATTGTAATGGATAATTCAGAATTTTCACCAAACCAAACATGTCAAGTTGAAGAAGATGGAACATATTCTCCTTTAAGATTGCTTCCTTTGACTTACACATAAAATTATTTGTTAAAAGACATCAATGAGGCCCTTCAAAAGCTCAATTACCCATCAATATCACAATCAACAATAAGCAAGATCTGGAATATTAAGTTTCGAGATGTGGAATTTTCAAAGAACACCAACTTCAGTAAATGTGGTGAATGTATTCTGTTGAAAGCACAAATGAAGTTAGAAACTACAAAAGAGTTGGAAGAAAAGGCACGAGGTAGGTTGAAGAAACATAACAAGATTTTTATGTGTGGAAGATAATGCTACTATGCCCACATAATTATGTCAGAACGGTTTCTAAAGGAGTATTTGAGCATTATCCATGATAAAATGGACGAAACAAAGACTTTAATCCCAAGGCTACGTGTCAAATCAAAATCTATTGTAGGAACAAATTTAGGTTTGTCATTGACAAGTATGCTTACACATGGGCATACGACAAGAGGTTTTGGTCATTTCTCTTTACCATTTGTACATATGGGATCACAATTTACTAGTACATCCCTTGCAAAGTGCTTAAGGGACCTTGAAGACCCACAAATGGATATGTGTGGTGATCTACTTTATGAAAGTGGAAGCTCAAGAAACCCACTTACAAATGCATTACTTAACACCTCTATTTACTCAAAATGTCAAGTGTACAAGGATGATTTTATATCTCATGGAGGATCAAAAAGTCAAAATGTTGATTTTAAACCTCTTCCTCAACATTTGTTGTTATGGGTGAACAATGCAGTAAGTGATAATAAGAATCGCTATCTTTTCATGTTTCTATCACTTTTAACTGCACTTGGTGTCTTCATCACTCTTGAGGTTGGGTTCTTGCCTGTGGGGCACACCCATGAATACATAGATGGAACCTATAGAAGAATGCCTTCCAACCTAAAAAGTAAAGATATATATCCTTAACTTGAAATGATGGATAAATATTGCATAATTGAAGAAAATTGAGTGTTTCCACCTATACTTATTGACAAGGTCTATGACTTCAAAAGTTTCCTTAATGGATACACCAAGGAGGGAAAAAATGCACTAGTTGGACATCTTAATGTCCAATACTTCCAATTTCTTGTACTCAATGATGTTTCAATACTAAGGTACAAAGAATCAATTAGATATACTAAGTGGTCATAACAAGTTGAGTTAAGGAGATCATGAAGGTCGACCTATAATTCCCATAGGGAAGACATCTTTCTGATCTTCCAAACAGAATAATGTCTATTTAAAAGAACTAAATGAAGGGATAACATCATACATAAAAATGTGGAAAGACACTATTGGGAATGAGGATTCACCAACTGTTACAGAGGAATGGAAAAATAAAGTAGTGTATTGGGAAAGAGTTCTTGATACATTAGATGGAATCTATAATGATCATAGAATAATAGATGGAAGTGATTCATCTTCTGAGGATTTTTGGCCCAAGAGAAGGCAAAAAATTGATGTTGATTGTAATGCACTCCATGTAATCTCAAGTATTATGGATGGAGATTTTGATAATGTGATAGATGAACCAATATATGTTGGATCCAAATGAAACAAGCCAAAGCCAACATTCAATGTGATGATTGATGTTGACAAAGGAAGGATGTTGCTAGTTAGATTAGGAAATGAGGATGTGGGAGAGATGATTTGGATGGAAAAAGCCATCTTAGATATCTTTAGGGATAATGAAATTGAGAATTTTCATGTAAAGGTTGACTAGTGGAAGCCTATGTCAGGGAAATACAATGGAAATTTTTTAGAGCACTATTGGATACCAAATCCTAATGACACAGAACTTGGTTCTATTCTAATTAATACCATAGTGTGGGCATGGATGCCAAAGAAAGAACATTGCAAGAAAAAATATCTTAAGATTAGGTTTCTATGGTTCATGAATGTAAATTTTTTTTAAGGATCTATTAATATACATTCAGACACACTTTTCAATATTTGTTGTATATAAAATATTATCTTGATATTATTTTTGGAGTTTTATATTATTTAGTATTTCAATGTAATCATGTGTTGATACAAATTACATAACATTGCCATAAAATATTTAGGTTTCCATAAAATATTTAAGTTTTCAAAGCTTTATTTGACCAACATGACTTCTCACCATATCAAATTTGCATAATCAAATTCAATAATACACTTAAAAACATCTTCTAAACATGGTCTATTAAAACAATAGTGGGGTACCTAATTAGTATTATATTTGATATAAATCATTTAAACACTTAATGAATAGATGCTAGACACTTGTAATAATGTTTGAAGTGAGTTTTCTATAATATTCCTTATTATAATTGATATAAATCAAATTTGCTATTTTGTTGCACTCTAATTTATAAAAAAAATATTTTGATCATTGAACAACACAACTAGACTTATAAAATATTTCTTCTTATAGATTTTGAAGTGGTGCCAACATTGTACTATTATAATAAATTTGTACTCAACTTAGGAAAAGTAGTGAGTGTCATTTTAAAATGATCAATAATAGTAAGAAAAACAATATTAATATATTGTTAAGAAACTTTATAGGTAAGATTATTTTTACAAAATCTATTATTCATGAGACAAATTTAATACATAATATAATTATTAATGATAATAGAAATCATGTAATGAATCTAAGTTTTAGATGAATGTTAATATGTTCTTTTCAATACAATATCCTTAAACACTAAGGGAATAAAAACTAAACATTTGCAATAAATAGTTTAGTCAATTTTCTCTCTTTCCTCTTGTATTTGAAAATAATCAAATTGTACTGCTTTGTTACTATTCTAATTCGGGATTGATTTTAATCATTAAAATGATTAATTGAGTGGAGAGGCTCATCCTACAACCCATTATGAGGAGATGTGTAAGTTTGTCTGTCCGTTTGTGCCCCTTTAAAACAAAAATTATGTTCTAAATAAAAAATAAAAAAATGAATATGTTGTAAAGTAATTAGAAGAAAAACAATGTGTGAATTAGATGTTTAAATTTTATACTTTTCAAAAAAATTTCAGCTAGAGATTCAAATAAACTATTATGAGGATCTATGTTAACTAATTTATGTCAATATCAACTTCATATATATATATGTATATATATATATATATATAATTTTATGGTTAAATTTTTTATTGGTCTTACGTATACTGTATTTAGCATTCAAAAATACAGTTTCAACCATGAAAAATAACACATTGTATTTTGCACTCTAAAAAAAGTTTGCACCTGAAGGAATTTGATCCCCACATTCGTACTTAAGATGGATCTATGTTGGTATATATTTGACACATTACTATGATCATTTGTCATTAAATAATTTTATACTTAATATGTATATTGCGTATTAATCTATTATTCATTAAGTAAGTCTCAATCAACTTAGTTTTTAACACAAATTTACAAATAATAAATAAAAATAAATTATGCTACTACTAACATTCAATTTGATCCTAAAAAAATATTTTCTCCTCAACTCTAAAATGGTACAAATTTCCTACAATAGTATGAAATGATGATGGTGATAATGATGATTATCATCCACTAAGACCAAATATGGTATATAAGAGGGCAAAAAGATATTACCCAAAATTATTTCCAAATTTATTGTTATGCTCAAAAAGCATTAAAAGAAGTGTTTCAAGGTTATCATAATTTTGCTTAGTTAAAAGATCAAGATGGTTGGTAGCTTCACAAATATTTTGAAATTTAAATCCAATATGAGTATAAACTCGATGATCTATGAGATTTTTAAAATCTTCAACTATATTACTAATATTGCAAAGGTGATAGACTGTTAAACTGTGGCAACATTGTCTTAGTAATAATTGTAACTTAACACATACATGATATTTACTATATCAGATTATAATTAAATGGGTTAATAATAGTGAAATACACATCATTCTTTTCATAAAATAACCTTAACAAACTTATATTTTAATGCAAACCATAAAAATATTAAAATAGATAATGTAAGGAATCCAAGATTAAGATGTGAAAGCTTTGCTTTTGCAAATTTATATGAATTTGTTTAATAAAGTTTATGATGATAAATTTTTTCACAAAAAATGATGAATATCCACAATAAAATTAGTGAAATAAGTGAATTTCTAATTCCCCATTTTGAAAAAACTTAATCTAGTTAAGGTTATAGATTCTAGATCCACTGAACACTTCCAAATTTAATGAAATATGTGTTATATGGCATTGTATTGTGAAAACGTTGCAACAAGACTTTCAAGTTATGGCCCAATCAAATGTTTGAAAAATAAATATTTTAATAATATTGAAAAATGAAAATTTATTTTTCAAAGTTAAACATTATAACTTGCATTGGTGAATGCTAAACTAATATTTATCAAATCAATTACTTTTAGTGATATTTTGATAAGAGAATAATAATATATATATAATATATAATTAAAAACGTAGTTAAAAAGACCATTTTGTTTTATATATTAGATTACCACATTTAAATCCATTTATACAAATTAAAAATAAGTTTTGATAACTCAAAAAAATAACAATTCCACCCATAAAAATATCAAAACTTAAATACTTTCTAATAAATAATATTTTAAAAAAAAATATAAAATCTAGAAATAAAATTTAAAACCATCCTTTATATAATAATAACTTTAAAAAAAATAATATATATATAAATTTCCCATACCAACAAATATGCAAGGACATCCATTAAGGTAATATACGTGCTTTGTGTGTGGATCCTACTGGCTCACCAGTCTCCACTTGACTGGAAAGTTAATAACGTCAAGAGAATAGTGTAAGATTTTTACTGGAATTAATATGTCTACAACGAATTAAAGCATTTGAATGTACGTGGTCAACATAACATGTCATGCAAAGCATCTTCACCGACGTACGATCACCAACCATGTGAAAGAAAACACACACAGTTTCTACTTTCACACTGTAAAGGGGACAGTTTCTACTTTTACACTGTAAAGGGGTTGGGCATTGCATAATTTTTGTGTTTTACCCTATGTATTTAATTGATTTTAGATCCGTTAATTATGGTGATGTGTTTATTTATTAATATTTATGGGTTTTGGTATAATGATAATCGTGATTTCAACCAGTGGTATAAGAATCAAAAGACTTGAGTTTGAAACGTCTAGGTAACATTGTGTTTAATGGGACAATGTTGAGTGAAATATGAGCTACTCCCATCGAAGTGGTGCAGCTCATAAGACATCTAAAAAAAATTGAGCAAATGGGAGTTGGTAGATGGCTTAATAGTATCTTCAATGAAGGCATGACTGAAAGAAATAAAACATGGATGAAACAAAACTGCACATGGATGCAAAAATAGAATATCTATCTCAATGGCTGTCCCACAAATAGCAACGAGCTAAAAAAAATTTGTTATGGAGAAGTTTCCTAAGCGGGTATGGGGAAAAGGGTTGGGTAGAAAGAAGTACTACATTGAGGAATTCAACCCTACCTGTGATCTGCAACAAAAAGAATTCATTGGAGCTACTATTACGTGAAGGACAAAGGTTTTTATTGTTGTGTGAGGGCAAAGGTTCTTATTGCTTAATTAAGGACCAACTCACAGTGTGAAAAAGGACGGTGGAAAAGGAAACTGTGGAAAAGCTTGGGAAGAGCCTCAGCTCATCATCAATTTGAATAAAAAAAAATTTGAATTGCAAAAGGCCAAAAACAAAAAACTAAGAGTCCTATAGACTATTTTTAATCTCATGAACTTTATAATATCATTTCATTTCAATCACAATTACATTTTATTAATAAACTAAACAAATCATTCTTATTTAATTGGCAGATAAATCATTCTTGCCTCACAACATTAAATCTATAGGAACAATCCTTTTATAGGATAAAAAATAATGAAACATGAAAAATTATTCTTCAATCCAAAATCCAACTATTAAAACTAACCTAAACTCAACTTAATTGTTAAGAAAGAAAGGTAGAGTTTTTTTAACATAAATAACCTTATAAATAATCTTATCTGACTGTTGAACCATGGACTTTGACCGATGCTCACTCAAGCCAAGATTCATTAGGCTCCTCAGGGGTATAAATGACCATACTGGTCTCCCAATATAATTGAACTGCTTTAGGCTCGATTAGGTGTTTTGTATCACTTTGCTGCTGGGAAAAACTGTAATCTGTACATTGGTCAACTGTTATAGTAAGTGGAGTATTTCCTGATATGATGCATTTTCCTGATATGATAAAATTTCATAGATTTAAAATTGGATAAAAGAGTAAAAACGTTATATAAATTTAAAATTTGAAAAATGTTGAAGAAATATTTAAAAGATGCAAAATCCTCGAGATATTTAAAATATATTAATCCAATAAATCCTCAAGATATTTAAAGGATATTGTTCCATTACATAGTAAATCTTCCTTTATTAAATTTATGGGAAAAAGTTAAAATATAAATATTGAAAAGTCCATCTCTTTTTTATAAATATCCACTTACAATAATAAAAATAATAATAATAAATTTTAATGGTTTTTCTTTTATTTATTTAACTAGCAAACAAGAACAATAGCTAACATGATTCTCAAAAATGAGTAAAAAAAACCTATCGAAGTAATTCCGTAAACCTAAGACTTGATGACGTGTGGCAAGTCATGTGGTATGTTGTGCTGGCGAGTCAAGTGTCATGCGGTGGTGACGGGTGTTCCTCAATGATGAAACGCCGGTAAGCATCAATTTCATCCTCTTCCTATTGCAGCGTACCTGTGTCATCTTTCTCCTGAGGGTCGTGGTTCTTCTCCTCCTCAGTGTTCTTGTCCTGAGCATTGTCCTTCTTCTCCCTTGTGCAGTGTGGTCGTCCATCGTCCCTAGCTGGCTCCTTGTAGGTTAGGCATCCATCTTTGTCGGCTGGCTCCTCGTGGAAGGGAATTGATATGGTGGCTTTTATGAGTGGTTGGTTCAGGGAGCAGCGATAAATGAACAGGGCTGAGCGAAGGGGTTGCTATGAGCTGGAGGGGATGTTAATGGTTGGAGAGGCGGATTGTGACGGTTGAGAGTGGAGGGCTCATGAGGGCCTCTACCACTGAGAGTGTTGGATAACAACCGGATACATATTGAGCTGAGGGGGAGGAGGAGTCTGAGGCAGGAGATGGTTGAGAGCGAGGCACTCTGTCTCTGCTACTCCCTCTTCTGCTTCCCATTCTATGGTGAAGCCTAGGCATGCTAACGCGGGGAAAGAGGGAATGTCGGTGAGGAGGCAGCGCTGAGAATTGAGAAGGCGTAGCAGGTTCAAAGGTCGGCTCAGAGGTAGAAAGATCAATAGACGTAGAATGGAGAATAAGGTTACAATTAAAGCTCTGCGAATAATGATTACCAGGACCAAATTCAATGCATCATAGAATACTGCAGTACTTGCCCGTAGCAGTGCGTGAACTTGGTTCCGCTGCAAACAGTGGACAATGGCAATCCAAAGGTGTAGGATTAGAGACAAAGGAGGTGGAATTGAAATTACTAGAGGGCGCCATTATGCAGGGCCGGGGAGGGTAGACGCGGCGAAATTGAATAAAGTGCCAACTTAAATGCCATTTACTACTGTTGTTAATTTATTTTATGGCTTTGTGTGCAGGATTACGGAGGGCCATGTGGCAAGGCCACTTGCCATCTCGTTCCCCTACCAGCATATCAATTCTGACGGACCCCATCCTAAAAAAAATATTATTTACTATATATTAAATTAAATTTTAAATAATTGTCGTTATTAATTTTAATAAATAAAAAATATAAATATAAATTTGTAAATGAATAAACCTTTTCACATATATTTGAAAATTGGAAATTGAGAGCTCAATGAAATTCAAAGTTTTTTTTTTCATAATGATATTAATGTCCATATACTATATAATATATATATAATATATATATATATAATATATATTATGAAAAATATATATTTATTGTTAATGGTTAATATTTTATTATGCTCACTTGTCAGAAAATGAATATAGAGAAGAATAAAGAATCAAAAGATTTTTTCATAATGATATTTTAAAATGTCAAAGTATATATATAATATATATATAAATAATGAAATACATTTTATATGAAAATATGTAATGTATGTAAATGGTTAATATATCATGCAACTTGTAAAGAATTGAATATAGATGAGAAAATTTTGGTTTTTTTTCTCATTAATCTAAATAATTCAATTGAACATTGTTAATATAATTAACGACAATTTATCAATAAAACTCAAATTAAATTAAATGAGAAAATAACAATTATATAATATTCAAATATTTATTTATAATAAATATTTTTAAAAATGTCTAGGAGTTTTTGGAGACATGGTGCTTCAGTATTTTGTTAAAATACTTTTTGTATGAAATTACTAGTTTAATTTTTGGCTATGATATATTGGACATAATGAAAATAATACACTAACCTACCCACTCTTTTATGAATAGAACGTGCTTATTATACCGTGGTTGATGGGTGTGTCTCGCAGGATCTTCCAGCAAAGAAAAGAGGTGAAGCAGTAAACAGCATGGTGTATGAAGCAAGCGAAAGAGTTCGAGATCCTGTGCTTAGGTGTGTAGGAATAATCAATGATCTGCGGAAAAGAGAAGTAGAGTTGCAGTCCCAATTGGCTTCCATGCAAGCAAATCTCGCCAACATTAGACTCCTGCATGCTGATCTGTTAACCCTCGTTACAGGATATCATCAACTTTCTTCGGATCCCAATTTCTACAACAGGTCGCTACAAACTGAGAACAAGGACACGGGTACGAACCCCCCTGTTTTAGATGATGCAGATCCTCTGTAGTTATGGGAGCCACTCTGGACATAAACAAAACGAGTGGCCATGGTTTTATTTGTGAAGTACGGTATCTAAATACCAGAATTAGTGTGATTAATACCAGAATTAGTGTGATTAGAGCTATTCTTCAATGGTTTTTATATATTTATTTTTATGGAAAAGTCAGTTGGTTATTTCAATTGTAAAGCAGCAACATTGCACTTGAAATGAAATTGGAATTTTTGAATGTACATTTCCGCAATGATAATTTATAATTAGCTTCCATGTTGTAAAGCTTCTTCTTATACATCAGTGTTGTGCCCTACAACAACCCCCCATTTCATATCAATATTATCCCAAAACCATAATATGGGTCCCTTTTTAATTTTCGTTTTAATTGGTATCAATTTAGTTCTATTAAAAAAGGCCCGAAGAGATAAAATAAAACATTACCCAAAAAGCCTTTTCAATAAACCAATTAAAAGTCTTAGCATAAATGATTAATCTTGTCATTGCGATAAAGCGATCGCAAGATCGCATATCTCAATGACAAAAGGAACATAAATTGAGGATATATTGGTTTACCCCGATGCGAAATCGCTATCGGATATCGGCAGTAAACGAATTAACACATTAAAATCCCCCTTGTTCCAATGCGATGTGATATCGCTATCGGCAATCAGCGATAATGATTTAATGCAATTAAGCTCCCTCTTGCCCCGATGCGATGCGATATCGCTATCGGCAATCGGCGATCGACTATGCATGCCTTCTTAACCGCCCTACGCGCTACTCTCGGCGCGATGCGATATCGCTATCGGCGATCGGGGATTCCAAATGGAACCAAAACAATGATTTATGATTTTCCCCGATGCCCGATTGCGATAAAGGCAAAAGCGCAGTTTTCAAAGAAAATCTTAAAAGCAGTTTAATACAATTTATTCGTATTTAAGGCATTATCTTTCGAAAAGCCACTCATCCGCGCTCAACCGCCAAAACGCCCAAGGCACGCTTCAAATAAATCATTCGGCCATTAATCGAATTGACTGGTATTGATAAGATTGACAGGCCTTAACGACCATTTAATGAAACAGCAAGCCTGCGATCTGTTTATAGATTTGATTCGAAGCCACCTTAAGTCAATCGTTCACCATGAATTTATTAATATATATCTCAGTCTATTCGATTTATGTTATTATTTCTTGTATTACGCCCATCATCGTCTTTGTGCAGAATTCTCCCGCAGAAACAGATTTGAGTAGAATGGGAAAGAAGTCCAAGAAGACCACAATGCCTTCCGCTTCGCCGGCCACAGGGCAACCTGTTGTTGATCCAGGCAATAAAAAGAAAGGGCTCGTATCAGACACTACATGCCTGGGACTTACCAGAGCTACTTGGGAAGGCACATATAATCTGATCGAAGCCGAAGACCCAAGGGTGACAGCAATACAAGTTTCTGCCGACAGCACCAGCAAATCCGAGGCTAATCTGAGTGATTTAGCCAACTCTTTTCTTCATCGAATAGTGGCCCGGGAGCAAATCCTCCCATATACAGATGTGGTAAGATGGGCGATTCAGGAAATCCCAATTAATGATAGAACTTTCAGCACCATAGATGGGAGAATTTTCGGTTCTTTTCGAGCTGAGGATCTAAGGCAAATGTATCATTTGCCGGAGGAAGAGAAGAAGTATAACACGGCATTCCTGGAGAAATTCCGAGCTGAAAATGAGACTGAGTCCGAACCAATTCGAGGTTGGAGACAAAATCCAGCAAAGCACAAGCACGAATCTTCGGGTAAGTACTCGGTAGATTCTCTATGCTCTCCTTATTGCTATGCTAGGATTATGATGTGCAGACTATGGGGATTACATGATTCTGCCAATTTTACCATAGAAATGGTCCCCTTAATGGAGGCGACATGTAGTGGCGAAATAATGGATTGGGCGGATATACTATCCGATAAGTTAGCAACTACAATTCTTAATTTCAAATTCAACTCGCGCGTCATTGAGAGGTTCATTCCCCCATTTTATTACAGTGCCT
>APFE030431524.1:0-26408 GCA_000404065.3 Pinus taeda
CTTCAAATGGGGGATTATCAGTTGGAAACCCACATGTTTTCCATACACATGGGGGGATGCGACATTGTCCTAGGTGCTGAATGGCTCCGCACTCTTGGACCAATCACAATGGATTTCCAGGAGTTATATATGAGTTTTAAGCATAACAACTCCACATATACCCTCCGTGGCCTCCAGGCGGGAGCACCTTCTATCATCAGCTCGCATCGGATGGAAAAATTGTTAAAAAAGGGCCATCATGGAGTAGTAGCACAATTTAATGCAATCCAGGTAGTCAAAACCCGACCTCTGCCAATTCATCATGAGATGCAACAGCTTTTAAATACCCATCGAACGGTCTTTGACAAGCCTCATGAGCTTCCACCCTCGCGAGGGGAACATGATCATAGCATCACCTTGGTTCCAGGGGCTCAACCCCCAAATGTGCGGCCATACAGATATCCGTTCACTCAAAAAAATGAAATAGAAAAAATCATCAAGGAATTGTTGGAAGCAGGTGTCATTCGTCCCAGCATTAGTCCTTATTCATCCCCAGTGGTCATGGTCCTCAAGAAAGATGGGGAGTGGCGGATGTGTCCCGACCTCAGGGCCCTCAACAAGTTAACAGTCAAAGATAAATTCCCCATTCCGGTGGTTGACGATTTGCTGGACGAACTCAATGGGGCGCAATTCTTCACCAAGTTGGATCTTCGCTCCGGCTATCACCAAATTCGCATGAAGGAAGTCGACATTCCAAGACGGCTTTCAGAACTCATGAAGGCCATTATGAGTTCCTGGTCATGCCATTTGGTCTCTGCAATGCCCCTTCTACTTTCCAGAGTCTTATGAATCACATCCTCAAACCATATCTCAGAAAATTTGTCCTGGTCTTCTTCAATGACATTCTCATCTATAGTGGCACCTAGGCGGCACATCTTCAGCATGTAGATCTACTATTGCAACTGCTCCGCAAGCATAAATTATTTGTCAAGATGTCTAAGTGTGAGTTTGGCATGGAAGAAGTTGAGTATTTGGGCCACATTGTGGGACGTGAAGGTGTCAAGGTGGACCCCAAAAAGATCCATGCAATGCAAGAATGGCCTCAACCTAAGACGTTGAAGAGCTTGAGAGGATTTTTGGGTCTCACAGGCTATTATCGTAAATTTGTTCGCAACTATGGTCCCATAGCGAAGCCCCTCATTCAACTCCTAAAGAAAAAATCCTTCTTCTAGACCGAGGAAGCACAACAGGAATTTACCGTGCTAAAAAATGCCATGTGTACCACTCCAGTCTTAGCCCTACCAGACTTCACCAAATCATTTGTCATTGAATGTGATGCATCGGGAACCGGTATTGGAGCGGTTTTAATTCAGGAAGGGCGACCATTGGCCTTCACCAGCCAACAACTAAGTGGGAGGAATCTGGGCCAATCTACCTACGAGAAGGAAATGATGGCCATCTTACATGTCGTAGAGACCTGGCGACCTTACTTGTTGGGGCGACGTTTCCAAATCCGCACAGATCATCACAGTCTTAAATATTTTCTGGAGCAGCGACTATCTTCCCCACAACAAAACAAGTGGCTCGCCAAAATGCTGGGATATGATTATGAGATCATTTACAAGAAAGGGAAAGACAACCGGGTAGCAGATGCATTGTCGCGCCAATTTGAGGAGGAAAGTACACTGCTCGCAATTTCACTCCCAATTCCAGACTGGATTGAAGAGGCTCGCAGGGAATGGTTTTCACATCCAGGGCTCTCCCAACTCATTTCTCAATTGCAGGTAGATCTTAATTCCAGCAAGGGCTACTCGTGGCAGAATGATATTCTTCGCTACAAGGACAGAGTCGTAATATCACCAACATCCACCCTCAAAAGTAGCATTTTGGCAGAATTGCACTCATCGCCCATTGCGGGACATTCGGGCTTTCAGAAGACGTATGCGCGCACCAGAAGATCATTCTTTTGGACCGGTATGAAACAGGACATCCTTACTTTCGTAGCAGAATGTGACGTCTGTCAACGCCACAAAGGGAAAACAGTCAACACACCAGGCACATTACAACCATTGCCCATTCCGGCGTCAATTTGGACGGAGGTCTCCATGGATTTCATTACAGGTCTTCCAAAGTCTGGGAACAAGTCAGTCATCATGGTGGTTGTGGACCGACTGTCGAAGTATGCTCATTTCTGCGCCCTACCCCAACCATTTACACCAACGTTGGTTGCCCAAACTTTCATGGATCAGATCTTCAAATTGCATGGCATGCCCACTTCTATTGTGTCCAACCGCGACCCAATCTTCACCAGTAATTTTTGGCAGGAACTCTTTAGAATACAAGGCATTCAACTCAAACTCAGTACTTCATATCATCTGCAAATAGATGGTCAAACCGAAGCAGTCAACAAATGTCTAGAAACCTAAGGTGTTTCACTTCAGAAAAGCAACACCTTTGGGTACAGTGGTTACCTCTGGCGGAATGGTGGTATAACACCAACTATCATGCCACCACCAAAATGACTCCCTATGAAGCAGTCTATGTCAACTTCCGCCTTCTCCTACTTCTTATCTCACGGGGTGCTCCAAAGTACAAGCCGTGGATCAACTCCTACAACACCACGCAACCATGCTCGCCCACCTGCGCGAGAATCTTCATCAAGCTCAGAACCGTATGAAGGAACAGGCTGACCAACATCGCTCAGAGCGCCAATTTCAAGAAGGGGATCAGGTCTTTTTGAGGCTGCAACCCTATAAGCAAACATCACTCAAAGACAAGGGTTGTCAAAAGCTCTCTCCAAAATTCTATGGACCATAACAAGTACTTCAGCGCATTGGAGAAGTGGCTTACAAGTTGGCTTTTCCACCTACAGCAAAAATCCACCCAGTTTTCCATGTATCATGCCTCAAGAAAGTGATTGGGAACAATTGCCGAGTTCAAACCAGTCTACTGGAATTGGACGAGGAAGGGTCAATCTGGCTTCAACCGGAACATGTTCTAGACACACGAGAAAAGCACCTGCGCGACCGCATGATTAAAGAGGTCCTCGTCAAATGGAAAGACACCTCTCCAGAAGATGCAACTTGGGAACCAGCCACTATTCTTCAGCAGTTTCCGCAGCTTCAGCCTTGAGGACAAGGCTAGTCTTAAGGGGGAGGGCATGTTAGGGTCCCACCCTAACCCCCTTATTCATGTCATGGGATCACGTCATAGTCAAGAGTCAATAAAGCCCATATTAATATTTGTAAGTGGTTAACTCGCAATTAATGAAGGGACCACAGTTAGTTGCAAATGGGCGGTAGTATTAAATAAGGGTAAATGGGCGGTAGTATTAGATAGATGGTATTAATAAAACCCACGGTATTGACCCGTGGTATTGCATGTATGAGTCATATATAAAGGATAGAGACTCCCTGTGAGGAGTATCTTGTCTTGTTTGTAATCGAGCTCTGCTCTATTGGAGGTTGCCCCCTCGAAGAGGCCTGTGAACATTTCTCTCTGAGTAATAAAATCATTGCTATTCTGTGTTCTGGGTATTTTTTCTCGCATATTCTCTGTTCGGTATTACTTTGCAGGTTAAGAAGCATAACATCATTCACCATTACAGGCGCATTTTTACATGGATTCACTACACCCATTGGTCTACAACATAGAAGGTTACATGATATTTAAAGCAACCCATGTTGGTATTCAAATCATTGGCATATTTGTGGCCTTTACACTTGGTATTCGTGTATTCATTGTTATTGTATATTGATACAACCATGCCATAAATTAAAAAATTTATATGCACCACATAGAAGCGTGTATGACCTCATTTCATCCATTTCTCATATTGTTCACCATGGTATGGTCACCATAGAAACATAATAATGGATTGAATGTAGGGAAACAATATTTAAACAATTGGATGCAGGTGCCATGACCTTTTTATAGAACTTTAAAAGGTCAACAATAGCTAAATTTAAATTATTGTTGTTAGCTCAAATGGGTTTTTTCATGAAATTTGATTTGGCTTTCTGGCTTGAGAGATATCATTTATTAAAGTCACACATGTTTGTAAATTAGCATGACTAGATGTACCTTTAGTTTTACGAATGATTTTCTCACTCCATAGATCAATGCATAGAAAATATATTATATCAATGGAGAGGTATCTTTAATAACTCAAGGGTCTTCTATGAAATTTAATTTCATCACCTGTGTTAGTGTCAGCCTTTGCAGCCTTCTTCCAATGATCAAACATGCTCTTACGCAAGTGATTTTAAGGTGTCAAGGTCAAATTTTATCATTTCAGTGAGTCTTCAAGTAAAATTTGGTCACTAGGCATTAGGTCTGGGGTTTGATTTTACCCTTGTCAAAGTTGTCCAAATGACATTCTATGTCACTATTCAGCTGAGTCTACCATCATTCAAAGGGTTTTCATCATCATTTCAAGTTCCATTGGGTCATTTCACACCTTGTTCATGTTTCAGTTGCGCCTATGGCAAGGTTCATTTCCCTCTCCTAGGGTTTTGAAGCTTGGTCAAATCATCGGAAAAACTTGTATCCTAATGTTCATACACCTTCCCCTATCCATAAAATACCTTATCAAACACTTCCCATCACTGAGATCCCGCAAATTCCTCATTTTCACACAAACCCTAGTTTCTTGCTACAACCTGGCAATTTTCTATGGTTGGGCCTGTGTTTTGCACTTTTGGACCCCTTCCCCTCACTCAATTTATGAGATTCCACTTTCCCCTACTTCCTAACATCCCTCCCTACTTCCCAAAATTTCCTCAAGAATTTAGAAGCTCCCTATCCCCTTCATTTCACTTCATTTCGACGAATCCCTTGTCCCACACATCGAGATATGTTTCACTCAAATGATGTTTCTGAGCAATCAAAGATGAATTTGGGAAAACTGAGAGATTCTTTTGTCTACAACAGACCAAGGAAGAAAAACCTCATTCACTTTTTACACAGGTGTCATGGTTTTGAAGAAATGGCAAAAATACAATTGTCTCGGGAGAATTGATGCACCTCTGGAGAGACCTCAGGAAAATCAAGTTTTCGCCTAGCTCAGTTGACCAAATCACTTTCTTGATGATCCAATCGATAACTAGACACAACTATATTTCCAATGAGCTATCATGAGCTCAATTTGGAGTTGAGGAAGGCATCCAAAAGTTGACTGTAGCAACACTCTTCCTTTAGGCAGCCTCATTTGGCACAGTTTGACCAGTCTTGGGAGATTTGGTTTTTGACAGAGAACATGAACTCCAAATTGAAAAATTATAGTTGGATGGGAAATTCTACTCAAATACCTTTCCAATTTGCTATCATGAGCTCAATTTGGAGTTGAGGAAGGCATTCAAAAGTTGACTGCAACAACACTGTGCCTTGAGGCAGCCTCATTTGGCACAATTCGACCAGTATTAGGCGATTTCGATTTTGACAGGGCCAAGGAACTCCAAATTGAATAATTCCAGTTGTTTTGGAAAGTAGACTCAAATACCTTTCCAATGAGCTATCCTGAACTCAATTTAGACACCGGGAAGGCCTCCAAAAGTCACCTGGAAAAGAGCGCGATGCACAGGAGGAGGAGTGCGGCGGTTTTATAAATATTTTCACTCCATATGGTCAGTGATATAAGTGGCAAAGGAAGGCAAAGGGTCATCCAAGCCAGTTGTCATGTTTGTGGTGTTGCACCTGTAGCTGATGTTTGGTTCTCCACCTTCATTTTGTGACCCTTGGGCGTTCTATCTCTTCAGGGCACATTCTATATATTGTATGCAAACCATTTGCAAAAAGGAATTGGCTGGTTGGCTTGTAACTTCTAGGGGACTGTGGGAAAGAAACTTTGTTTCTGCACTGTATATTTTTACAGAGAATTAATGAAAGGCAGCGGCTCTATTTCATGAGATTCATGTGGTTGTGAGTGTAGCAAATGTGTCTCTTATGTTTCATATGTATTTTGTTATGTTTCATAGTTTCATTTCATATTCATTTCTGGCGAAATTTTTCAATGAGATTAGGTAGAATTCAATTTTATTGCTCTACCTGTGGGAAAATTTCATGTACAGTGTTCATGCTTCTGTTGAAAATTATTCATGTTGACCATGCCCTTTTCACCCTCTTAATCAATCTCTCCATTCCTCCATATCTTAAAACTAAATTGCTGTGCTTTCCGCCTAGCTTGCCTCACGAAATAATCTGTGCCTTTATCTTAAGTTCTCCGTTCATTGAGGTCCAGTGGTCCCATAACATCCTAGAAACACAGTCATTCATAAAAATCACTCCTTATATTCATTTTCACTTACTAGCCTAAGACAAAAAGTTCATTGTAAGTCATCTCAGGCCATTTCATTTACTTATTCACTGAGTGTGACTCGGAGAGAGCCCTCTCCTGTTCTGGTAGGGCTAGCTACTAGACTGAGCGTGGTTTTTGGTTACCCTGAATTTTGCCTTCCTTCAACCTAAGGCGGATTTAGGTGCTAACAACCTGTAACAAAAGTTCGCAACAAATTTGTAGCAAGAGGTATGTTCCCAAAAAATTTCAAAAAAGAGCCACAATTTTGGGTCATCCACAAATCCACAATTATTGGTAAACCACACAAAACCCTTCTTCAAGCTTGCCACTTCTAATTAGGTCATGGGTCATCAAAACACTTACAATTATGGTTTGACCGCACAAATCCCTTCTTTTCATTGGCACTTGGCACATTGTAATCATGAAGGTTTTGGGTTATCCACAAACCCCGAGTTATGGGAAAAGCATACAAAACCCTTCTCCAATGTTTCCATTTCCAACTTAGTTGTGGGTCATCCACAAACCCATGGTTATCGGTTAACAACACAAAAACATTCTCTTCATTGGAACTTAGCACATTGTAATCATGATGGTTATGGGTCATCCAAAAACCCATGGTTATGGGTTAACCACACAAAGCCCTTCTCTTCATTGGCTCCTGGAATATCGTAATCATGATGGTACATTAAATATAATGGGGTCCCATTCTTTTTATAATTTTAAATGATGGGGACCATCATTTCCTGGGGGGGTGATAGATCTAAATCTTAAGGGGGTTATAGTTTATGTTCGAATGCATAAGTCATAAAGTTATACTTTTATGTAAAAGGGAACTTTATATATGTAACTGATGGAAGAAACACTATATAAAGTTGAAGCCATCAAAAGAAACCTTATAGGAATGAAATAGGAAGAAAGTGAAGGTCGATAAGGAGAGGTCCCAAAATTTATCTCACTGCATGTAATGTTTCCTCTCTCTCTCTCTCTCTCCATATTTTTGTGATGCATTCAGTTCTAGCATTTTTATCAATGTTCTTGTGATTAGTTTCATGGTAAATCTATATTTTTTCTCTCCTCCTCTCTCGACATTCAAGGCTCCTAGATATTAGCCTCAAAGATATAGATCAATGGGTTGACTACTTTCAATGTGATTCAATCCTAAAATTTGTTGTTATTATCAGTGATGGTTTAGATAATAGTCCCCAAAAGGGAGATTGGCTATAAGTGCGTTAGTTCCAAGTGTTTTGAATTTGGATTCATTCATCAACATATCCAAGCCTTGACGTTTAACAAATTTGGTAGGTTGAATTTATAGGTCAAATTCTTGGATCTTAGCTATCCACTATCCTTCACTGCCATCATATTATTTTTTGTAGAAGGATTTCCTTTAACAATATTATGGAGTACATAAGCAATAGTATTTGAGTGAAGTATATATGTTCTAAATGTCTTGGAGTATTTAATGAGATGAAATGCCTAATTTTCCATTATTTTAAATATTTACTTGGCATTCCTCAAGGTTTTACTGAAAAAGGAATGGGTCATTCAAAACATTTATCATTCGTTTACAATAAAAGTGCTATAATAGTATGTTATGAAGCAAAATAAAATATATATCTAAACTCTTTATTATAATCATGGATATTAAGCACATGTGCTTCCCCCATAACTATTTTAATCTAGTTAAAAGATGTTTTTTGATAAATTATATCGTTTTAGTTTGATCTCATTTTTCAAAATGTTAGTGATATTTTAACCATTTCAACAAAATTAGGGTAAAGTTTGTTATAAATTTATTTTTCCTAAGAATGGGTTTCCTTCTTATGTCTATGAAAGGTTAAATTTTGAATCACTTGAATCTTTTGCAGGTTGATTTTAATGACATTATGTGAAATAGCATGCCCTAACAAGTTTGCTTGTGCTATAGCGAAGTAAGATATTTATGGATTTAAATATAATCCCAAATTTAGTAAACCTTACAAAAACTTCTTGTAGTTGTTGAATATGGCCATCTTTAGTTTTTGAATGTACTATCAAATCATCTAAATAGATAACAATAAATTTATCATTTTCATGAATAAAAGTAATATCCATTGTCCATTGAAAGGTGACACTAGCATTCATTAATTCGAAAGTCTTTTTTTCGGACATGAATGTACCCCATGGAGATATGAATGCCATTTTAAATTGTCTTTTGGATGAATAACAATTTGGTTATATCTAGGAAATCCATCTAACATCAAAATTGTACTAGATCTTGTTATTTTTTTGAAGGACATGGTCCATATTAGAAATTGAATAGTTATCTTGTAAGGATTCCCTATGCAAGTTCATAAAGTATGCACACAATCTAATTTCACTTGTATTTTTCCTTTTAGGAACTAAATTAACTACTCATTATGAATATCTCAAAGAGACGATATTTAGACATCCAATAGTTTTTTAATTTATTTTTTTATTTGTAATAATAATATGGGTTGATTTATCTCAATTTCTGCCTAAAAGATTTGGCTCCTTCCTTTAAAGGAGTCCAATGTTCGATAATATTTACATTCTAACTTTTGAAGTCCTTATATGTGCAAGCAAAAACATCTTTATATTGATAAACATTATTACATATTTTTCTTTATATGCTAAAAATAAAACTTTAAATAACTTTTAACATTAGGATTTATATAGATAAAAATTTCATTTTCTTTTGGTTAATCCATTAATTTTTGTTTGCATGGTTAAATGAAAAAGTTTTTTTAACGATAGTAATCCTTTTAAAATTTAATTATTTTTCAAATAAAATTTAATTATTTTTCAATAAAACCATATCATGTTTTCGTATAATATTTATAAGCTTAGTTTTTTATATTTTATATTTTTGGTTTTCAATTTTTTCTTAATTATTTATATTTAAGTTTATTTTTGTTTTAAAACAACGAAGTTTCATTCATTAAAAGTAAACTAAGTTTTACACGGTCTTGTTTCTATTACATATCATCATTCCGGACTGTATTCTATCAAATATCATTACGATGTATTCATCATTCGGCTCATTCCTATGCTACTAAATTTCATATACTTCTACGCAACAAGGGTGACCAACGTCGGACTTCCAAGGGCCTCCACTACATCTACATCAAATTTACAGACCTTCTAATACATCACTTTCATCTCTATTTTTCTCTCATCTCATCTATATATATGATGGAAAATTCGTTTATTGACCCAATAAAAATTTCAATTTCTAAATTATCTTCGAATAACTGTCCATGCTTCCACACGTAAAATTTGTTTCTAAGAAAAAGTTCTCAACTAGATCTCACATCTAAGAAAAAGTTTTCAACTAGATCTCACATCATTCGATGTTTCATTTGGCATTTATTTTTGACTTTATTAATGATTAATTTTAAATCGGTTGATAAAGAAATATTTTGAATATATTTTAACATGATTCTAAATCACAGATTTGGAATATACCTTAAAACTATTTTTGTTTGATTAAGATGTGGTCTTCGTTAAAGAAAACAAGTTAACAAACCAAAACTCAAAAACATCTCACAAAAACATCTCACAAGAATGAAAACATAGAAACTTTAATTTTTTTTATAAACAACTCACCTTTTTGTTTCATGAGAATGATAGAATAATTCTTATTTATAAAATTGGTCATTGTCACCCTGATCTTTCCGGAAAGAATTGAACTTCTCTGGTCCTTTGTAACCAGTCAAATAATCGTTTTTATCAATGCCCAGAGGATACTTTCTGGGAAAGTTATCATCATATTCTTCTCCATATCCTTCGTCTGATTCACCACTTTTCTTCCGGCTATTTTTAAATGTAATGTCCAAAGTTTCTTTATTTTCAGATGTAATTTCCAAAGTTTTTTGATCTTTGGTTTGTTGGAAAAATCACTGTAGTTTTATGGAATCGGTAATTTCCATCTTGGAATTCTAATTACTGGTTTGGAACTTTTATCAACATCTACGGGTTTTGGTGTAACCAAAACACCAAAACCTCTTCATAGTATCAGAGACTGGACCCAGATTCCATTCCCCCGAGTTGTGTTTGAAGGGGTGTTGGAAGAATTACCGCATCCCTCTATAAAATCCGTAATTTCCACCCTGAAAGTCCTATTACCAACCCATACGAATTTTGGTGTAACAGAAACCTCTTCATAATTGTCCTCATGGTTGTCTTTGAGTCTTCCTCTGTGTTTTCCTTTGTATACACCACTAAGTCTTTAGTTCTGCTTCCAACTTCACTCCTTTCCTTTTTGGCAGCCCTTAATAATATACAGGTTTCGAAGAGTTCTTTCGCCTTCACCAAGGTTGTGTTATAGTTATAGTTTTCCAATTTCTGAGGAAGCACCTTCCCTTAACCTTCAGATTCCTTTCCTCTCAGCATTTCCTTGATTTAAACCCACAGCTGGCCAAAATCAGGCTCCGAGGAAGGACCTTCAGATTCCTTTCTTCCCAGCATTTCCTTGATTTAGATCCACAGCTGGCCAGAAATCAGATTCTGATGCCACTGTAATGTACCCAGGTAATTTAGAGTTTTTAATTTAAACTTCTCACTCAAATGTTTTCAAAAATGTTCATTGATTTCTTTCTGCAAACAATTTGAATGCAAACTCAGGAATCCTGCTTCAAGTAGATGATACAAATGTTTTCAAACAGTTTGTATGCAGACTGGCAGAGGAGAGTATGAGGAATATAACAATATTACAGGGCCACTTATAGGATTTACTCCTGGAACATACACCATCCAACAGCACTCATCTTGGGAAGGTCTTGAAATCAATTCGGCCACTTTATAAAGACTGCTACAGGTACAACATCAATTCGTCCTTTTCTAAATGAACTGCTGCTAGCGTATGAGAACAAGGTTTTCTGATCTGGAACAGTGGTTCTGCAATTCGATCTCCAATTGGACTGGTGCCAAGAACTTCAACAAATCTACGCGGCTTACCAACAATACACTGCAAGGAATCGACCCCTTAATGGATAAAGGTAGGATGACGAAGGAAGACTCGTGCACTTCTGAACGATAGCTTTTCTACATTAATGACAATGTGGCCCAGTGAGATAAGGATTTTGGAATCAATTTACCAGTAATCAGCCTCCTCCTGTTGTGCGATAAATTTGTCCTGGATCTGAGTGTTATTTCTCACAAGAGTACAGCCCTTTGAAACTTCTGTTGAACACAAATATATTCAACCTTAGGATAACTATTGATTTGGCCCTTTTTCTTAGCGCTGAGTGAACTCGTGAGGCTTTGCTACTTAAAACTTCAATCTGGAAACGAGCACAGCTTGCGATTTCGGCCTCTAATCATGAAGAAGAATGAATGAGTGCTCGTTCTTTTGCTAACCTGAATATTCCGTGGCAGTATTGTTTCTTGAAACACTCGGCACACGGGAAGTTAGATTTCGGCACAAAACAAGATTAGCTGATCTCTGGTATAAGCTTATTCGATCTACCTGAATGCCAGAAGGGAATGGTAATTGGCTTCTCCATATTTATCTACCTCGACTTCTACAAACAATGTTGTTTAGGAATGACTTTCTGACTACAGTAGTTCTGAAGTGTATAAAAAATCAGCGCCCCAAGTTATAGACATGTCCTTACCAAGAAATAATAGCACTCGACCTCCTGTAATAGGAAGAGTAATCCTGCAAACATATATTACAATACCAAATAACCTCCTGCAACTTTTCTCGTCAGGAAATCACAAAGATGAACTCCACTCACGTGAAAAAGTTTCCATCGAAAATGGATGAGATTTAACTATGATGGCAAAAGTTTCACGGAAGCTAGAGTGAGGGCTTCACCAGAAACCCTCAGAAAGCGAACTCACTTGAGCTCCTTACCGATAGTAAATCATATGATGGAATAGAATGCCCAATCATTTAGCTTCAACTTCCTTTTATAATTTTTCATTAAAACTTTTCGGAGTTTCTAGATATTTTTTTTTATTATTTTAATGATTTTTTTTTTTTTTTTCACCTTATCTTTTTTATAATAAAATGTTTGCTTTTTATTATTTATTAGCTATTTTTTAATTTAATAATATTAAAATTGAATAAATTTCTATGAATTTCTTAAATCAATTTTCTTTATGGTTAACTTATAAAAAAAAGCACTAGATAAACAAGTATGATATCTAGAACCATATTACTTAGTTCGAAATGTCAACTAAATCCTAACAATCCCAAACACTGATATCTACATTATAGATCACAAAAATCATAAATTTAACATAAAAATATGATATCTCCATACTTAAAAAAAGTAAGACATCACATAAAACATAATCCAACAAAAATACTGCATAATAATTTATGATACAAATATTATAATGACCAAATTACATATTCAATATCAATAAAACTTAATCACATTATATATATTAACATGTTATCATTTCCAACGTGTATATTTAGTATCACTAAAACATGACAATATTCATTGATATGTTCTAATTACTAACCAATAAACATTGATTTTATCACTTTGAAAACAAATTAGTTTGAATATATTTTTATTAAAAAATAGAAATTAAACCATAACTAAAAATTTAATTAAATTTGAAAAAAAATTGATTACAAATAATTAAATATTAAACCATACATTAACAATAAAATGACATTATATTAATAATAATAAATATTGATATTAATGCATAGTATCAATATAATATACTAATATGATTAGATTAATACAGGGATTTTAATAGGGTTGGTTGGTGAAATATAATTAAACATTAATGATTGTTATAAAAAAATTCATTTCAAAATGAATTTTAGGTTTGATGTTAGTTCAAATATGTTTATATAAATGTAGGACCTAGCATGTATTATTGTTAGTTGTTTCATTTTAATATTGGTATATAATGATTTTAAGTTTAAGGGAGGAATCAAAATTTTTTATTGTGTAAAATTTTAATCATAAATTGGTATGTGTTAATTTTTTTTTTATATTAAATGATTAAAAATATATATATTAAGAAAATTGATTTTATTGATGTTTAATAAATTTCAATTTAATATGAATCTTCGTTAGTATAGTTATACACTAATTATGATGAGTTAAAACCTAAAATATTTGTACAATGAATACATAGTTATTTAGATGGAGATTTCCAAAATCAAGTATCACAATAATTTAATTTAAAATATTTTTAACTTTTATAGGTTTTATTCTCTACTTGATTTCAAGTAGTGTAGAATGAAATTGTTATTTTGGTCCAAGGGTAATTTTTCAAATTGGAGGTAGAGATATTTCTCTAAAATTCAAATAAATAAATAAACCATTTGAGATTCCAAAAGAAAATTAAAGAACCACAATATGGGTGGGACTACTGCAAATTGATTCCAAACACCAAAACTCCATAGCCATCAAATTAAAGAACCACAACATGGGTGGGACTATTGCAAATCGATTCCAAATGCCAAAACTCCATAGGCATCAAATTAAAGAACCACAACATGGGTGGGACTACTGCAAATCGATTCCAAACACCGAAACTCCATAGGATGGAGTTGGTGATGGGACTTGCTTTCATATTGCTTGTATCCACCTACACTATAGGTGTATGGGTGACACCTCCAGAGATTTCAACATGGGTGGGACTATTGCAAATCGATTCCAAACACCAAAATTCTAGATGTCGGAGTTGGTGATGGGACTTTCTTTCATATTGCTTGTATCCTCCTACACTGCGGGCGTATGGGTGATGCCTCCAGAGATTTGAACGCGGGTGGGACTACTACAAATTGATTCCAAACACCATAACTCTAGAGGCCGGAGTTGGTGATAGGACTTGCTTTCATATTGTTTGTATCCCCTACACTATGAGTGTATGGGTGATGCCTCTAGAGATTTGAACACAAATGGGACTACTACAAATTGATTCCAAACACCAAAACTCCAGAGGCCGGAGTTGGTGATGGGACTTGCTTTCATATTGCTTGTATCCTCCTACACTACAAACATATGGGTGATGCCTCCAAAAATTTGAACATGGGTAGGACTATATGACACTGAAATTAATTATAGAAAGAAATGAATTTTTAGAAGTAAATGAACATGTTTATCCCTTCTTTACCACTAAAGCACATAGAAGATGATGAAGTAGTAAAAAATGTATCTAACTATGGGGGGATATCCTCTCTAAAAATGTAAGGTTACTACATGTGTAAACTTATGTTAGAGGATCAATATTTCGACTTTTATATATTTTTTTACATAACAAAGAAATTGCATATAAAAATGCAAATTCACACAACCATTTCAATATTTTTTGACAATATTTATTTATTATATTAATATGTCTTAAAATTTTGAAAATAATCACTAGTTATAAAAATATCAATATTGATTAATAATATTTGAATAATTATTACAAATTTATTTTTATAATATTATTAATAATTATTTGTATAGTGTCCATTGTTATGGTTTTATGCACATGCATCACCACTAGCAAATAATATTTGGATAATTATTATCTGATAATTATTATCATAGGATAATATTTGAATAATTATTATAATTTTTAATATTTATTAAAATAATTATTCAAATTAATATTAAATTTAGATTGTTAGCCTATATTGCTTTGGATTGATGGTGAATGGGTGCACTATTAAGGCACTCCTTGCGATAGGTCACTGGTTCAAATCCCCCATGCGTGCTTACCTATCAAAAAACAAATATTAAATTTAGATCGTTATCAAAATTATCTTAAACAATCTTTTCTTACATCACATGATTTCTATAACTTAAATTTAATACAAAACTTCAACATTTTGTTTTATGAAATTCAATTTGATTTGATATTGATGTGTTTGAGACTACAAAGTTAGCACTAGCTATTCCATGCTTATTATATAAATATATGAGATTACTTTTCAATAAATGTAATATAACAAAATTGTTTTTAGACATCTTTACATTTATCGTTTATTATTATTATTATTATTTTGTAATATTATTTATCATTCTTTTAAACATAAAGTTTTTAAATCAATGATTGTTATTGAAATTACAATTTTGTAGGGTTAGAAATTGTATTTTGGATCCATAAATGGAATTAAAAACCAAAAATCTTAAAGCATATAGAATATACAATTTCATCAACTAATATTTACAATTTGATTTTGGGCAAATCTATTTGGAATAATATGTTTAAAAAATATTCAAAACTTAGAATATTTAGATTATTACTTTTTTAAACTAGATTTTTTTCACTTTTGATCACCACAGTTTCATTTCATATTGTCTATTTTGAAATTGTTTAAGATTTAGAATAACCAAAGGTATATTGGGAACAAAGAAAGTATTGAGATAATAGTTATATAAAAAGTATGAAATGCTTCTTAAGATATATAATTATAATTGAATAAGTTATCAAAATAAGAAAGTTTGAGGTAAAGGTTTATTTTATTATATTTTCCAACTTTTGATAAGAAGATGGAATTTGATGGAATTCATCTTCCTTATTGAAATTATCAAGGTGCTTCAGATAGGAGTTCCTCGGAGCAGATCGAGAGCTGCAACTTGAGCTAGGGTTGAAGTTGGTGCTAGGGTTTTGACTTGGGGTACCATGGAGGGACATGCAAGGGGAGTGCCACTCCCTCCTACAGTTAGGTAGTCATAGAGGGAAGTAAGGACCCGGGAAAGGAGAATTTCACAAAACCTCTGGAGAAGGTTTTAGAAGCAAGAAGCAAGGGAACATTTGGAAGAAACGGACTTCAAGATCAGGAAGGGGATCAACAGGAAACAAGTAAAGAAAAGGAGAATGGAGGCAGCAGTGAAAAACCAACTTCCATAAGGACAATGGGGGTTTGCAAACCCAAGTCGAGCATTATTTCCCGAGTCATATTGATCTATCCAGTGATACAAGTGCATAGGGATCTTATGATGGAACATGCGACCATATGCAAGTTCATGGGGTTATGGCCGTTGGAGAGGGCGTTACACATCTGGATAAGAAGCCATTGGAAACCAAAGTGAGAAATACATTTACATTTGGGTTCTAAGGGCTCTTCACAGTGGTATTCACAAGCCTAGAGGACAAATACAGAGTGTTCGAAGGGGGGCCTTATTTCCATGCTGCGGCAGGACTCTACATGCGGCCATGGATGATGAACTTTGTCCCGGAACATGGAACATTCACATCAGTACCGGTTTGGATTAGACTATACTCCCTTCATCTGGATTATTGGCTACTAGAATCTTTGAAAACCATAGGCAACAAGCTAGGGTATTTTCTAAAGATCTCAGAGGCAACTCTGAAAGGAAAATATATCTCCTTCGCCCGAATATGTGTGGAAATGGATATATTTGGAGCCCTTCTGGAAGCAATAATTCTAGAAGTATATGATGAAGAATGGGTGCAGACTGTGGGCTATGAGCACATACCATTTAGGTGTCGTAAATGCCATGAACATTGGCATCTATTCAGACGCTGCCCAATAATCAATATGGAAGGTAATGGGAAAACTATTGTGGATAGAGATCACCAGGGTTTCACCAAGGTTGGGGGCAAAGGGAAAGGGGGTAAATGTCCACAGAAGAATATAAATGAGGACAGACATACAAGACACAACAATTTCAAGATCCTAGAGGAAGAAGAGGGGAACAAGGAGATAGTCCAGGACATGGAGAACGTAAGGAGCAAGATAAGGAGGCTGAAATGGAGGATATCACAGAGAACAACAAGAAAAAGGATGATCTACCAAGCTATATGGATATCAGTAGGGACCATGAGATGACTTCAAGTGAAGTGGGAATGGAGGACCATGAACTACAAGAGATTCTAGATAGGGAAAATCTAGATCTAGAGAAATTTCTGGAACAAGGAAAGAACATAGGAGTGGACTCCCTGCCAAAAGAGGATTATGATAGAGTACAACAACTCTTTCTATGGAGGTCACAATCGAAGGGAGCTGGAGTCAAAATAAATCATGAAATCCAGGAGCGAAGTGGGGTCAAACGATGGAGAATTCACAGGCACAATCTCCAAAGAACTTAGGTAGCAAAAGAGGAAGAAAAAGACAGAATGAGTTGTTGAACGAATGTGGAAAACTATGATCAACTCAAGTAAGATGAAATATCTCACCAGTTATTCCTTTACTAACCTTTCTTGATGAAGCTCACAACCTGGAATATTGGAGGCATAGGGAATAGAAGGAAACAAAGGAATCTAAGTAACAGAATAAAAGGAGAAAAACCAGATATGGTTTTTATTCAGGAGGAAAAATGTTTGATGGATAAGATAAGAGAAATTCATAATAAGTGGTTAATCAAGTATGAGTATCTAGAGGTTAAGGCAAATATCTCGGCGGAGGAGATTCTCACGCTATGGGATCCACAAAAATTTGGAATCCTGGATGCTGAAGTATCCAAGAATTATCTTTCCTTAGTATGTCAACCTTTAGGTGATATGGAGATATACATGATTACAAATGTTTATGGACCTTAAAAGCAAGCAGATAAACTCAAGTTTATCACCTCCCAGGAGGATCTAAGAGTAAGACATCCCAATATGCCTTGGATCATTGCAGGAGATTTCAATATGATAAGATCTCTTTCAAAGAAAAAAGGAGGCACTAGACAGCTAGGCAAAGACTCCATGGCCTTCTAGAACTTCATTATGAACGTGGGACTAGTGGACACTGAAACTATAAATGGAACCTTCACATGGAACAAGAAAAGGGGAGGGGCTTCTCAAGTTGCTTCCAAACTTGATAGATTTATTATTTCAAAGGACCTCCTTCTCACAGGACCCGCCATGACAACTACCATTCTGCACCTTGGAGGATCGGATCATTGGCCTGTACAACTGGAAGCCACCTTTAACGGTACACCGAGAAACAGACCTTTCAGGTTCGAAAATGCCTAGCTCTCACACCCTAAATTCACTAGTAACATTGATAAATGGAAGAGAGAGGAGTTGAAAATTCAGGGCACTAAAATATTCATTCTCCAGCAGAAACTTAAACATATCAAATCCAGACTTAAAGCTTGGAACAGAAAAGAATTTGGCGATATCTTCAAGGCCAAAAGAGAAACTGAGCAGAAGCTCCAGGGGATCAATTAGATCAACATCACATATGGTTTCACCAAAGAGCGGAAAAAACTAACTGACTCTTTGCAAGAAGAATGGGAGGATCGATGCTTACAAGAGGAAATTTTCTAGAGGCAGAAATAAAGGATACAATGGATTAAAGAGGGAGAAAGAAATACAAAGTTCTTTCATAAATCCACTATGGTTCATAGGGCACACAATAGAATCATAAAGATCAAAGATTCTCAAGGTATTGAGCTTGTCTCTCACAATGATATGGAATCAGTCCTTGTACAACACTTCTTCAATATTGCAAAGGAACCACTGGAGGATAGATCCAGGTTCATTGCCCATTTCACTCAGTATATCCCTCAGCTGGTTACCAGAGAGGACAACCACAATCTTAACATGCCAATATCTGAAGAGGAGGTCAGTGAAGTGATTAATGAAATGCAAAATAGAAAAGCACCAGGCCCGAATGGATTCAATGTAGACTTCTTCAAAGCCTACTGGGAAATAGTCAAACAGGATATCCTCGAGTTTGTGGAAGACTCGAGAAAATCCAAAAAGGTTCTGAAGGCTCTTAATGCTTCCTTCATAGCTCTGATCCCAAAGCAGGAAAATGCCATGACTCCAAATGGTTTTTGACCCAGCCTTATGTAATATGGTGTATCCAAAGTGATAGCCAATAGACTCAAGCCCCTTCTACCTTGTCTCATCTCGGAAGAGCAAACAGGCTATGTGGAAGGAAGACAAATGCTCAACAATATCATCCAAGCTCATGAGGTGGTACACTCTCTCAAAAGAAACAAACAAGCTAGTATGATCATTGAGTTGGATCTATCGAAAACCTATGACAAACTAAGCTGGTCTTACATAAGAGCAATTATAAAAGCCTATGACTTTGACAAAAATTGGATAAGATGGGTTACGACACTAGTCACCACGACCAGTTTTTCCATCCTACTTAATGGAGCTCCATCAAGAACCTTCACACCCTTCAGAGGACTCAGATAAGGAGATACGCTCTCACCTTTCCTCTTCATCCTCATGATGAAAGGGCTAGGTAGAACGATCAAAATGGAAAATGTTAAAGGACGAATCTAGGGTATCGAGCTCACCTCAGATGGAGCGGAAAAAACTCATCAACAATTTGTGGATGATACAATGTTGCAGGGCATACCCACAGTTAGGGAAGCCACAGAAATCAAAAACATATTAAATGACTTTGCTATGGCAGCGGGCACAGAGGTAAACCTCAACAAGTCCAAAGTATTTTTCTTTAACACTAATATTGCTATTCAGGGAAACATTACAAGAATTCTTGGATTCCAAAGGGAACAGTTACCTTCCAAATATCTTGGCATTCCTCTTACCGACAAACCTCTAATAAAGAAAGTGTGGGAGCGAATATTAAATAAACTTCAGGACAAGGTCAAAAAATGGACGTGCAGGTCACTAAATTTGGCAGGGCGCCTGGTGCTCACACAGGCAGTCTTGCAATCCATTCCCATTTTCATGTTTTCAGCTCTTCCTGCTCCTCAAGGCATTAAGCAGCAGATAAGGAGCATACAAAGGGACTTTCTATGGGGTAGAGGGGAAGAAAAAAATAAGTGGGATTTAGTAGCCTGGGACAAGCTCTGCAAGCCCAAAAGCCATGGTGGCTTGGGGCTTCATGATCCTGAGACCCTCAGTAGAGTTTCGGGAGCTAAGCTTTGGTGGATATGGATCAAGGAGTCGAATGCCCCCCTGGGCTAATCTTTCGAAACTAAAGTATGCTAAGTACTGGCAGGAAAAGGATCACATTAGAATGTCAGGGAAAATTAGGGGCTCCCATATTTGGAACCTTACCTGGGAAAATAAAAGTATTGTTCAGCAACACTGTTTCTGGGAAATCTGAGCAAGGGACCTTGCTCAATTTTGCGAGGACAGCTGGCAACAGGGACCCAACCTTTATAGGAATGAATTAGCAGCTCTCAAGAGTGAAAGAAATAACAAAGGTCTATTTTTGGTAAAAGATTTCTGGGACCAGGGAAAAAATAATGGAAAATGGAGGAATTGGAAGGATCTAAGATACAGTGATGAGAGTCTTCTGAAGGGCAAGGCAAATACTCTCACCCAGTATCTAGAGCATAGAAGGCTTCTGGTTTCCTCCTCACCTAATCAATTAGGATGGGGAAAGAATACCAAAGGTAATTTTAACCTCAAAGAGGCTAAATAGGAAGTTACAGGATTTAACTTTGTGAATATTGATCAAGTCTGGAAGAAACTATGGCAAACCACCCACTGGATGAAAATAAAGTTATTCATCTGGCTAGTGCATCAAAGGAAGATCTTGACTTGGGAGGATATCCTCAAGAAAGGCTTCATTGATCCTTCCAAATGTTACCTCTGTGGCTCACAAGAGGATACGATTGAACACCTTCTCAACCTCCGTCCTTTCACATCCAAGGTGTGGGATTGGGTGGCCTCAATCTTCAGACAAACTGATAGGCATAGTCTCAGCATATCCAACACTTTGAAGAACTGGAGGAAGAAATCCTCAGGGAATGATATTATTAATAAAGCCTGGATTTTGGTTCGAGGCTTTGTCATTTTGAATGTTTGGAAAGAGTGCAACAGTTAGATCTTAAAAAAAAACAAGCGAGCCCCAACACATAATTGATCAAATTCAAAGGCAACTTAAAGACACAATAAGAGGCTTGTTGAAGACACTTCCTAAGGATCCTCCTCTGTCCCAAGAGGAGAGTATTATACTTCATTTGGGTCTCCAGTCCATAAGTCCTCAAGGAATAATAAAGGGAGTGAGCCTAATAAATACAGGTGTTAACATTTGGAAGCCCCCTCCTTATGGTTTCTTAAAGGTTAACATTGATGGAGCTTCTAAGGGCAACCTAGGATTAGCTGGCTTTGGGGGTGCCATAAGAGATGATCAGAGGCAAATAAAGAAAATCTTCCATGGCCAATTGGGGAAGGCCACTAATAACATGGCTGCGCTCATGGAATTAGAGCAATGCTTGGAAATCCTGGTGGAGTCAAATTCACATAATGTTATAATTGAAGTAGATTCAAAATTGATTATTAGAGCGGCCAAGAAAATATGCAATGGAACCTCTCCAGATAAAGTTTCGAAGCATTGGAAGCTTTTGCGGGCATTTCACCGTATCTACTCCCACCTGCAAACCCTTAAAATTGTCAGATTTGTCCATGTGAAAGGAAAGCTAACATGTTAGTGGATCGGTTGACAAATGAAGGAATCACCAATAGGGACAAGGATTCTCAGTATGCTTGGGATTGGTTACCTACAGGAAAACTGTGGGAGGATTGTCTCTATTAGGCAGCCAAAGATATGGAACTATGGATTAACAAGATGGATCGAAGGGATTCAAGAGACAGGCGGGAGGATGGAGAACCCTAAACCATCTGACCCTTTTTGGTTTTGGCCGCTTTCCAAAGCTCTAATTACTTCTGGTTGGATGGTGAAAGTACTGACTCGGGTAGTACCACAGGTTTGGTCGTCCATTTTCATTTTTCTTAGATGGTGTTTGACAGAGAATCTTGGAGGAAGGCTCAAGAACTTCTCGCGGGACTGGACTGACGGTCATCGCTTGGCAATAGAGCATGCTTTCTTTTCCATGAAACAAACCGATTCAAAACCATAAGTGGGATATCGGGCAGGGTCCGAATGGTTTTTAGTTTTTTGAAGTCGGCCCCTGATTCCACTCTTCATGCGACATGTTGTGGGAAGAGGCGAGAGAAAACTGCCTTAATCGGGTGGTTAACCCTTGTGCTTCTCGACCACTCGATATCCACGAAGGTCGTTGGATCTAAGTCGGGTAGTCAATGGTGGCAATTTTTTTTTCTACAAGTTGATTGGATGTTTCAGACCCGAAAAAGTTTAGAGCACTAAGCCCATAATTTTCTTCGAGTCCATAAGATAGTTTATGTGTGGTTTGTTGTGGGTTTTCTTGTGGACCCTCGGCGGGTCATTAGTGGATTTTTGTGGGCCTCGGTTCGATGGACTCGTCTTCCAAGCGGTTCAAGGTTTCTTTTGGCTTCTCATGGTTTTGGGTGCATGGTTCGATTCCTACCTGCCCTGCTAACTGTTGAACTCTCAAAGAGCGAGTGCGGCTTCATGTAAATTATGTATTATTGGCTAGCTTAATAGTAGGTCCTACTCTTACTTAATCAATAAAAAAGATGGAATTTGATATCAATCATTGATCATTTGTATTGATTTTAGCAATAATATGACACAAAACAATAAAGTGTATTTATTTTCGAGATGATAAAATGAAAAATGATTTCAAGTTATTAGCTTCATAATGATATAATTAAAAATAATATAATGCAATGATTTTAGTAATAATGTAATAAAAAAATATTTAATAAATAAATAATTGCATCATTTTAACAATGATATAACACACAAAAAAAAAAAGTTATGATACATTAATTTTGGTAATTATAGGATGAAAAATGATTAGATACATTACATTGATTTCAATATCTAAATAGTGCAGATTATCTAGTGAAATGAATTTAATAATAAATAATAAAATCAATTTCAAAATATATGTTATAAGTAAAAGTTTTATACTTTATTTGCTTGCTTGAATGTGATTCATCTAATTTTAATTCCATATTAAAATCATTATAATATTAAAACCTATAATGTTACAGTATTATATATAATATTCTTATCTAATTAAAGTTATATATAAATTATATATATGGCAAATATTTAAGGAAAATTATTTGAGATATTAGAAAAATTGTAAACATATGTGAGTATCATTTAAAATAATTACATATTTACAAAAACTACATATAGACAAACTATATAACAACATGCATTTCATATTGTTATAAATTGAAACTTCTTAATAAAAAAAGAAGAGGTAAAATATATAAATGAAACTTTTTAATAAAAATGAACAACTAAAACATAAAGTGGAGGAATGACTTTCTATATCACGATTATGCACTACAACCAAAGACAAGTGAACAATTGGGGTCTTATATATTTGTATAATGAAATTTAACTCACTAAATAATGGTATGAAGAGATTTATTTTACTAATTAATGTATTGCATAGTTTATTGTGAAGAACCTTTTAACATCATATTTTATTTCATTGTATTTAAGCATTCCACTTATATAATTTATTTCATTCTAGCACTCCACTTATATAATGTGTATAGTGAATAATTTCAATACTAAGATTGCAATGGATATTTTTAATATAAGATTTTGTTGTAAATTTATAAATTCATTAATATTTTTCTTTGAATAATTATTTTATAACTATAATGTTATTTATTTGTAAAATTAAAAAATATTTTATTTTTCTCATGTGTACTAAGGAAAGGAAGGTCACATGTTGCATAAGTTGTTTTTTGTTTGGTTTTGTTTTTTGTTTTTTGTTTTCTTTATTTAGTATGAAAAAAGCTTGATAGTATTATAAAATATTGATTCCAAATACAAATAGTATGATAGAGAGGCATATCTTGTGGCTCGCTAATACAGTACATGCAAACAATACTATTGGATACACACTAATGTTCTAGATACCAATCATAGATAGATTCTGTGGATATGAGACAATACCCACAACCGGTGATTTTCAAAAACTGAGAAACATGTGTTTTTGGGAAAAATTCTAATAGACAGGTTCATGGTACATACTAGGGCTTGAAGGAAGATCACTATATACCCGGAAGAGAAAATTCCTGCATTTGATGCGAAATGTTCCCCACTGATATGATCATATTCCATTCTCCAATCTGTGTGTGGAGCCCTTTCTTTGATAGTTGATCTACGAGAATATTTTGGGATCTATCGACATGGATGATGGAGAAATCCTTTGTAGATTTCCAGAGAGAAGTGATTTTTTTCATCCAACCGGACAAATTGAGATTTTTTATGGGTATCTTACCATTTACATGGTCTATAATGAGTTTTGAGTCTCCATAGATATGCAGGGAATCTATATTAAGGAAGCCACATAAAAGTGGAAGAACATATAGAGCCATAGCTTCTGTTTTGTTGTCTGTACCTTCACCCCCGTTCCAATATATAGCAAAATGTTGATCTCCCTGTATACTAATGGAGACTCCACATGCACATATTCCATTTTGAGTAGCCCCATCAAAATGCGCCTTTGGATAACTCAACTGGATAAGTAATTTTTAGCTTTGCATTTACCTGTTGAGGTATGGAGGATAGAAGAGCACTATACTGGGAAATGATATGATCAAAAATGGTTTTAAAACTATCCTTTCTACCTTGAAATAAAACCCTATTCCTCCATTTCCAGATTGACCAAAAGACAATAAGAGGGATAGGTCTCCAAAACACTTTTTGTTTACTCCACCATACAAAAGCTTCTTTAATAGATGAATGAGACATATAATTGAAGCCAAAATAAGTGGCCAGATTCTTCCAAAGTTCCTGAGAGTGAGTGCATTTTAAAAAAATGTGAAGATTGGATTCTTCCTTAGATTGGCAAATAGAGCAGATAGCAGGGCCACACCAGTTCCTCTTTTGCAGGTTATCCCAGGTAAGATTTTTATTGTGATAAACAAGCCATGAGAATATGATAATCTTGTAGGGGCACCCAGATTTCCAAAACGAGTATGGGAAGATGTTATTGGAAGGTGGATAATGGTCCTCTAAAAGAGATAGATATATATCTTTTACATAAGCATTTATCTTCCCTCCCCTACCCTTCCAGACAATGCCATCCTCATCTTTAGATCTACATATCCCCTTGTTCTTCATTTTCCAAATAATATGATTCCATTGAGATGCTAATAAACCATTTAGGCCCAACGCAATAGCTTTTTTCTAGATGGGAATAGAATCATGCCACTCATCAATAACTTGTGCCCAATTGAAAATTCCTTTTTGGTGGAGGAAATGTAATAACTGAGGAGAATAAGGAAAATCATCTTCTTCGCCCATAACAGGATCAAGACCAATTATAATGTTGTTCCCTATCTGAAATCTCCACACAAGGTTTTTGAAAAAGAACTGTTGTATCTTATGGAAGGTCCTCCATATAGCAAATCCCTGAACAAACCCTTTCGATCTATTTCTGTACCAATAAGTAATATCTATGTTGCCCATGTATTTCAATCTGATAGATTTAATCCATATATTGTCCCCTAAAACAACTCTCCATAAAGATTTACATAGCAAAGCAAGACCAAACTTTCAAAGATCCATGATACCCCATCCCCCCATCTTCTTTGGAAGGGTAAGGTCTGATATTTTAGACAAGTGAAATTTTCTTTTTTCCTTGCTACCCCCCATATAAAATTTGCTATTAATCTATTCAGATTATGTATGACACTTGCCGGAATGTAAAATAAATGGGCACAATATACCAATAACTGGGCCAACATAAATTGAGTTAATATCATCCTCTCAGCCATAGTAAGACATTTATATTCCCATCCTGCTATTCTTTTAAAGTATCTATTGTGGATCCACATCCAGTCATCCTTTGTGTATCCCAATGGTTTCAAATGGAAACCCAAGTATTTCATGCCCTCTTTAAGTGGTTTTGCTTGTATATTGTAGAGATGGATCAAATAATCAATTACTTCCATATTTACATCCCCATGATGAAAAGAAGATTTGCCGACATTTATAAGAAGTCCAGTAGCTCTTTGAAAATTTCCCAAAATTCTGTGCAAATTTAACCAGGTCTGCTAACAGAGCATTGCAAATATCAAAATGTCATCCACAAAAAGGTTATGTGAAAAATAATTTCCCTTGCTGATTGTAAGTGGGCGGCATCTACCCTCCCTAACAACTCTTTTTATATGAAGGCTTAGAGAATCTATAACAAGAATGAACAGAAACATGTTGCATAGAGTTAACATGTTATAGTTGCCAAATTACATATTCAATAACCAACCAAACATGATCACATATCATATAAATTAACCATTGATATTTGCTAAGTTACATACATGGTTGAATTTGGTAAGATTTATTCATAAGTTATAATACCCAAGTTATTATTAAAAATTGTTTATTCGCTTGAAAATATATTTATAT
>APFE030431524.1:28149-66884 GCA_000404065.3 Pinus taeda
CAAAAAAAAAAACAAAAAAGACATCAAACTCGGAGGAATAGAAGATAATATGTGGAGGATGGAATACTCGCAAAGAAGATTTCAATGATTAATTCTATGACTAAAGGGCTTCCAACATTGGCTTAGTTTATAGACATCCTCATGATTGAAGGTGTTTTTGTGTTTCTTAATTTCGAGGGCTGTGTGAATAATGCAAGAAGTGTAGTGAGGTGTTGAGGCTAAAACTTTAGCTTGGTCAAAACAATGAGTTTTTTTTTTGTTTTGTTTTGAAAGAATTCTCAACAATGGGTGATTGGTGATGTGATTGTTGGTTGTCAGTGATATATTCTTTGAGATAGGCTTGAAAAGTGTGACTAGTTTGGCCAATGTAGGGCATACCACAAGAGTAAGGTATTTTGTAAACCCTTTATCACAACATAGGATCTAATTTTTCCTTCACATAATGGAGTAATTGTGTAATGATTTTGCAATGTTTAAAAGGGTTTTGTTGTTATTTGTGAATATAATTTTGGGGATCATGTCAGTGGTACCTTACATGTAGGAAGTGAATGGGGGCGAGGGGGTGCGAGGCAAGGGAGGGGTAATCTTTTACTCAGGTTTATTCATCAATTATAATTATTTTTATTCTTCATTTTCTTAAAATATTATTTTTCATTAGCTCAAACATATTTATTCTAACTAGACCATCTTATCCTTCTCATTAATGTACACTCATATCATATCATCCAATTTTAAATCATTTCAAACTTAAACTAACTAGTATATATCCATCCCAACTCTAAATCTATCATGCCTTGAGAGTGATCAAATCCCTAAATGTACAAACCTTTCCTCAAATTTCGATTTCTTTTTGGAGTTAAGATAAATCTACATTTTTAAAATGCCACTTGCCAACTCTATGTTGAGCGATGAAGGAATTGCACATTTTCTTCATAATGAGCAACATACCATATAAATATTTTCACTACCATGCACTAAGAAGGATTTATTGTGTAAATCATTCCTTAAATTTTTATCACTTTCAAGACTTGATCGATGTAGAGTTAAGATGGATCCACATTGGTTCTTCATATTCCATGTTGAGGTTGACCATGCAAATAATTATACATTTCTCCACATTCAATTTTTTTTTATTAATATTTTTTTAAATGTCATGTATCAACTCCATGGTAAACATTGAAGTATATATATATATAGACACACACATACACTGTCTTTTTTTAAATATAAATAATTATGCTTGAGCATGTTATCAAAATGAAGAAAGTTTTGTTGATACAATGAAAAATGATTTAGAATACTCTAGTTGTATTGATTTTAATAATGATATAACAAAAAACAATATGGTAGTCTAACTAATTAATATTTTTTTTGTTGCATACTTCTAGGGATCTCTTGGAATGGTAAGTATGAGCTTTAAATATGCACAATCCAAGCACCATAGGATTTTTCCATGGCATTGAATCCATTGGTATTTAAAAATGCATTTTTAAGAATGAAAAATCCACAATCTCTTTAACAATTCTTTAATCAGATTTTGGCCAAAAAGGTAAATATGTCTAATAGTTAGATTGTGCTTAAAACAATAGGGTGTATTGATTTGGTATATTAATTGAATAAATTAAACCAAAAAAAATCTATATTGTACATTGATTTCAACATAGAAATAGTACAAATAGTACTAAGTGTCCAAGTGAAATGAGTTTAATAATAACAATAATGTTGTGAAAACAAATTTCAAAATACATATTATAACCTTAAGTCATATACTTTGTTTGCTTGTTTTATATTTACACATTAAAACCATTCTAATATCATGAAGTATAGAATATTAAGACATTACAGTGCATTGATGTGTAGACTTCATCAAAATCAAAATCATGCAATAAAATGTAAGTAATTATAATGAACATATAAGATGGAGTTAGAGTAAAAATTCAAATTTCTTACTTATATATAAAGTTTTATCATTTTTTTTGTCAGGATACCATTAATAATTGCCATCTTATTATATATATATATATATATTAATATATATTATAATAATATAATATAGATAGATAGATATAAGGTTTTTCTTATTCGAGAGACACATTCTACATTCTAATACGAGGGAGATGTGTAATTATTTTTGTGCTCAACCTCAAGTTGGCACGTGTCTCTTTTAAAATAAAAATGAATATACATATTTGATTAGTTTTAATTAAAAGCATCATAAGGCATTAGTAATCTCACTTTGTTCGTTGTGGATATTACAACCTACTATGAAGGAGATGTGGTAAAAATATTTCTCTCCCTTAGACATCAATAAAATATTTCCATGTAAGTAACATAATTTTATACAACTTTATAGGGAGAGATAAAGTAATTAAAAAAAAAACTTTATTTTCATTTTTTAGTGTGAGGGAGTTGCATAATTCTTACAAATTTTAAAATATTTTAGTATGGGACTTAAATATTCTATTTTGATATCCATATTAACTAATTTATTTCAATAACAACTTCATATATATGTATATATGGAGAGAAAGTAAAAGAAAAATCGATGATGATGATGACGATGATGATGATTAACATCCTCTAAGACCAATGTGGTCTATCATACCTTAAGAATATATGATATTAATTGAGACTCGTTAATATTTTATTTCTATGATCAAAAAGAAGGGAAAGAAGCATTCCTAGGTCACTATAGTTTCGTTGACTTAAGAAGTCACGAAGGTTGGTAGTTTATAAAATGTTTTGGAAATGAGGACAGATGTGACTAAGAGTAGGGAAATCCAAGAGAAAGTGTTTTCATCTTCAACCATCTTAGTATTGCAAAGGAGACATATTCTTTCATTCCAAGATGTTTTGGGAATATACCAATGCTTAGTTTCACTTCGGAGCTCATGAGAATTAGTTCTTATCTTCGCAATGTTATTTCTCTTCTTAGCATTAGTTAAGAGACAAATATAGTTATGGTTAACAAGAGTGGGGTATCACCTCCTTATAATACCTTAGCTTCCTTTTCCCCTCTAGCTCCTTATCATCCCACAACTTATCCTTAAATTTGGAAGTAACAATATTTTTAATATTATCTTTATTCTCTAAGATGATCTCCTCCTTTATCCCCTAATGGTCGAGCCAAGATTAGGCATCCTTGTGCCATCCTCATGTGATTCAGAGGTGGCGGTTATGGATGGAGTTAAAAGTAATTTTGGGGAACCTCATGGCTTCCATGTTGTAAATATTCTTCTTATACATTAGATACCTAAGCATAATCATGTTTTCAATGGGGGAAAGGCTAGCTTCAATCCAAAGGATAGGATAGGGAGTATTTCCTTTAATATTAAGGTTGTATGTTATAATTTTTTCGAATCAACTCTATCTTCCTCGACGATTCTCTAGATATATTGCAACCCTAAACCTCACAGCCACATAAAATAACAAGGGTGATGAAAGTTTCAAAGAGGAACTTTTTTTGCTCCAAACCTAAATATTGGTTGACTTACAACTATTTTCAAGCTCATAATAAGCTTTCCAACCTCCAATAATCCTTTTCTCAATGTTATAATTCTACTTGAGTTCATGATGAATGCCAATACCTAAATATTTGTAAGAAGAAACCTTATCTAAGTGATTGTTATCATGATGAAATTATCATGGTTGATCTTTTTGGATTTAATTTGTAACATCCCTAGGTTAAAGTATCGTGTAATAAAGGATATTAAAGGAAAAATAAGACCAAGGTCATGGGTCACGTATTCCAAGTTGAATGTTGGGAAAACACTCTAGTGGGCATCAGTTTCGGTTTATTAGTGGCTATGGAAATTGACAAAGGTATTGGAAAAGGAAAATATGCAATAATTGTCATTTAATTATGGAAATAAAGAAAATATGGGAAAAGGGAGATGAAGAGACACAAATTTGCATGCAAGAGAAATTAGAGGAAAATGAAGAAAAATGAGACATCAATGATAAAAATGCTTTAGAAAAATAGTTCACAGCTTTTGTCAATTCAATTTTGGCTCTCTAATTTCATTCTCTCTCTCATACACTCTTGCACACTTAGAGAATTCTTGGAGTACTTGAGAATTCACTTAGATTTGGAGAAAGGAAAGCAAGCAAGCAAAGGAAGAAAAATGACAAGTAAAGGAAATTGAATGAAAGAAAGGGGAAGGTTGGATCAGCAACTTTAGTAGGAGGATTTGCAGGTAACAGGTTGCATGTGTGATTTCCTAGATGAGATGTTAATGGATGGTACGTGTTTTTGTTTAATTGGTTCATTTGTTTTCATTGGTATGGGTTTTTCCTAGTTTGACAGTGGTTTCAGCTTTGCCTTTCCATTTCCTAGATAATCATGGTTTGATGGGATTCATTCTTGGTTGAGCTTTGGATTGCTAGAAGGTTTGGAATCGAGTGAGGTGGTCTTAGGAAAATTCCCAAGTGTTGGAGGTGGAGATGGTTTTCTCTGTGAAGCCCTCGATAAGTGGGTGGATAAGGGAAAATTCCTTAAGGTATGGTGAAATAATTTGGAGGTATCCAAGCTTGGTTTAGTTTTGTGATCTCGAGACTGGTTTAGGTGAGATCATGGTAGCTTGAGGGGTGGAGGTGGTTTAACCTCTAACTTATTGAATCTCCATGACCTTGGGTCTAGGTTAGAGTCTTAAAATCACTTACTCTACCAAACCAAGAATCTCAACCATAAACTACTTTTCACGTCAGAAATATAAAGCTAAAAAATCACATATGCACAAACATACATGGTTTTTAACAAAATTGTACAATATTTACAATCTCAATCTTCATTATATTAAACCGAAATTGAATAATACAACAGCCTATGGTATACAAGATACAATGATAAACTCCGTTGCACAACTTCGATGTTGTATCTTGTCCTCTCGGTCCTTCGCTCCCGTACTTCTCACTAGCCGTGCCTTAGTCCATCAAGGCTACTACACATCGAGACTCCAAGAGGGCTGCCTCATAACATTGTTGCAAATCACTTTTGTTGCATGTACACAGGTTCATCAAGCTGCTCTCTAAGATGGTCAATACTTGAGCTTCAATCTACCTTCAAGTAGCCTCTTTTTTCCATCAAAGAGCTATACATAAGGCTGCAATACTTCAACCAATCATGCACCAATAATGTCCTTCTTATCTACTTCTTTAGGGATAATTTGGGTAGCCAACACACTTCCCTCTAATTAAATCAATTGTACCCAATCACGTCACTGTAAGATCTATTCTGATGAAGTCACACGATCATCCAATCTCGTCTTCAAATTGGCTTGCACATGCTGCAAGGTAAATTGATCCAAATATAGTGACCAAATTGTGACCCAAAACAAGTTCAGCTGCTACAAAAATTCTATTTTTTTTATGTTGTCATCATGATGACTGGTTAGGGAACCAAACACTATTGTAGCAGCCCTCCAAAATTCATCAAAACAGCCTTTAATCTTTTCAGGATTACCTCACAGGACAACTCCTTGGTTATGACATTGATATAGACATATATAAGCTCACATTCATCATAGTTTTGACCCAAATCTCAGTTGCTGCAAAACCCCATACTTTGGTTCCAAGCCCATAAGATCCTATTGTCATGCTTTTCCCTCCAAACGCTGAACCCTAGGGCTTGGAGTACCTCCCAAGCTACATAAATCAACACTCCCTCTTAGCGAGGGAGGTACTTCTAATACTAAGAATTCTCTCGTCATCATCATCACCACTCGCAACACTTTCCCAACTCTCGAAGCTCATAATCGCAGCAATCCTTGTACGGTGAACTACACCCTTCTCGGAAGTGTCATTGTCACAGTTGGAAGCACCTTTCTTCTTCTTCTTATCCTATAACGTCTTCCACTCTCTCCATGGTTCCTTCTTTCTAGTTGTAGGAGAACCCTTTCTCCCCACTAACCATGTGCTCTTCTTGGGTTGCAGAGTCTCCCTTTGAATATGCAAACTCACTCTCAAACTAGAATCCCTCTAAGTCTTTAGAACTTGTACCTTCTCCACAAGGTATACCTTCTTCTCGGGAACTTTTACCTGCTTCTATGAAGCCTACATTTTCACCTGCTCCTACTCCTGCTTATCCGGAACCTACACCTGCTCGACCTTCTTATTTCCATGATCCACAATATTTCTCGTCAACCTATAAAGACCATGCTCTCTAACTCCAAGTACAATCCAATCTGAATTAGAGCCTATAGGCCTGAGCCTTGACCTCCCATCCTGGAACAAGACCTCAAACCCTTTACTCTCAATCATCGAGATGGAAATAACACTATATTTGAGTCTTGGTACAAATAACACATCCTGGACCCACATCATACATCATATATCCATCCTTAATGGCACAACACACAGTCCTCAAATCTCCAATTAACTCTTGTCGCCCAACATCATGTGCAAATTTGAGTCCCATTTAGCTAGAGTCTCAAAAACTTCTTGTGACAATGTCATATGCTTCGTCGCACCATTGTCCACGTACCATCCATCCTCATTAACAGTATCCTACAAGGAATGAGAAATTATAGCAAAGTCCTCCTCTTCTAATCTCCTAGAGAGATCATCTATCTTTGCTGAAGTGTCAAGACCAGTGGTATGCTTTCCTTTCTTCTTCTCATCATTTCCTTCTTCTTCATCTGACATCTCGTCGAAAAATAACCCATCTTACCATAATTGAAACACTTGACTTTACTCATGTCTTTCTTTTTCTTACCTATCATTCACGATGTAAGTGACATGTCCTCATTTGAAGCCTTCTTCTTTAGATTAAGATCCTCGTCTTGCAACTCTTCCTGAATGAAGTCATCCCACAGCCTATCCTAGTCTAACATCTTCTCCTTGGCAACAATACCTTTAATGAAGGGCTTCCAATCCTTGGTGAACCCTTTCAAGGCAATCCTTACCATATCTCCATCTAAGGTAGACACACTGATGGAAGAAAGTTCATCTTTGACTTGAGAGAATCTCGTCAGATACGAGGTCATGCTTTCACCCTTTATCATCTTGGCGGACTTCAACTTATCCTCTGATACCATTACTTGGTTCTCATTCTTATTCTGGAAAAAATTTTGAATATTCTTCCACATATCATGTGCATTGTTCTTCTTGGATAAATGAGGTATTAGGGAATCCTTCACACCATCTAGTATGATCAATCTCACCCTCACATCCAAATCTTCATATATCTCCAGCTCCTTAGGGTCGGTTGGCTTCTTGATCTCTTTCTCGACGAACTCCTAGAGTATGTTGACCTGTAAGACCAACTTGATTCTTTCCTTCCAAGGGCTATAGTTGGATAACCCATCCAACATATCCTCATACCAAAGACATGCCCACAACTTAGACATTGTAGTGAACCCTTCACTCACAATGTGACCAACTGCCAATCACGTTGTACTTCGTTGCACACAACTTTGATTTACTTACTTCCAAAGTAGCTCAGACACACTCTGATACCATGTTGAATTTCCACAACCTTGGTTCTAGGTTAGAGTCTTAAAATCACCTACACTACCAAACCAAGAATCTCAACCATAAACTACTTTTCACAGTGGAAATATAAAGCAGTAAATCACATATGCACCAATATACATAGTTTTTAACAAAATTGTACAATATGTACAATCATGATCTTCGTTATATTAAACCAAATATAAATAATGTAATAGTATATGGTTCACAATATACAATGACAAACTTCGTTGTGCAACTTCGATGTTGTATCTTGTCATGTCAGTCCTTCGCTCCCATACTGCTCACTAGTAGTGTCGTAATCCATCAAGGCTACTACACATCAAAACTCCAAGAGGGTTGCCTCCTAACACTGCTACAAGTAACTTTTGTTGCATGTATATGGGATCATCAAAATTATCTGTAGGCTAGCCAATACCTAAGCTTCAATCTACCTTCTAGTAGCCTCTTTTGTCCATCAAAGAGCTACACATAAAGCTGCAATACTTCACCCAATCACACATAAATAACGTCCTTCTTTTCTACTGCTCTAGGGCTACTTTAAGTAGCCAAGACACTGCCCTCTAATTAGATCAATGGTACCCAATCATGTCACTGAGGGATCTTCTCCGGTGAAGACATACGATCACCCAATCGCGTCTTCAAATTGGCTCCCACATGCTGCAAGGTAAATTGATCCAAATCTAGTCACTAAATTGTGACCCAACACAATTTCAATTGCTGCAATAATTTTATTTTTTTGCTATCATCATGATGACTGGTTAGGGCACCAAACACTACAATAACATCCCTCCAACATTTATCAAAACAACCTTTAATCGCTATAGTATTATCTCATAGGACTACTCCTTGGTTATGTTTTTATCTAGACATATAAAATCCCTCAAACAACCCTATGCAACCCTTCATTGTGGTGTTATGGCCTACATCCTAACACACAATATTCCTGTACCTTCCAGGAAGCATAAACATTGTTCCTTGTCCCTCCAACAATGCCCCAATAGACTTGTTCCTTATCTCCACTAACTCAACCCTCCTATAAGAAGAAAATAGCCCCACGTATTCATAAAAGGATTTCAAAATAGTCCCTTATCTCCTCGTTGGTTTTCTTATATTCCTACATCTAAATAGTAGTAACCCTCCACACTTTCATGCTGGAATGTCTCCTATCTGCGACCCAATCAAAGGAATGTATGTTGAATTTCTCAAGCTCTCTTTCTACCTTGTGCTGCACAAGATGGATGCTTAAATGACTCCAACACACCTCATATTTATACAAAAAATGAGGGCTCCAGGAATTCATGAAGAGACCCATCTATTGGACGAATTTTACATGAAGCCTACATGACTTCAAAACCAATAATTACTAGTGAACTTCAAAAATTCATAACTTCGTTTATAGAGCTCCGATTTGAGTGATCTTTTGAGCGTTGGAATTGGCTCACCAAGATATATCACCTTAAATTTTCCCAAGCTCAAATTCATCATAGTTTTTATCCAAATCCCTATGGGTGTAAAACCCCAGACTTGGGTTCCAAGCCCACAAGCTGCTCTTCTGGTGCTTTTCTCTCCAAACCCTGAACCCAAGGGCTTGGAGTACTTCCCAAGCTACACAAATCAACATGGATTCCTTGTTTTATTTTGTCTTGGTTTATCCCATGAGTTCCCACATTCATTCTTGGAATATGGCTTGGGGGTGATTGGCTAAAAGAAACATTTTGTTAATCTCAAACTATGTTGGGTGCTACATGGAAGTCCCTGACTTGGTTGGCTTTTGAATATGTTAATAGAAGTCATTTTCCCTATTGTGATATAATAGAATTTGTACTTATTATTTTTATTTGATGGTTGGTTTCTCATGGTTAATATTCTGGTTAAATTTTGATTATAAGCATGGTTGTTTGATGTGCTCTATCTATGGCTCTTGTTCATTATTTGATAAGTATTTGAATGGTTGATGAATGCATGGTCTAACAAATGTTGTTGCATCTACCTGAGATGGAATTAGACCTTCTTGGAGATTCCCAAATGAAGTTCAAATATTCATGATCAGATACGAATTCATGACCTATAACTTATACATTAACTATATTTTTGACGAAATGTCTAATGTGTACTAGGAAGTCTAGGTCAAGTTCTTGCTTCAAGTTTTTGGAATTGTTATCATCTCAATCATGATTCTGGAAAGTCACAAGAAGTTTTGAGCAATGGTCTAGAGGCTTGGCTATAAAATTTGTATAGATATCACGACTTCATGTAGAGAACAACGAATCTTTTGGCCATAACCGCATGCAAGCAAGCTTATGAGTGTGGTTGGAGCCTCATAACCACATAAATGCAGTGTTATGGGTGCGATTTGGGAGTTTCTCTTAAGAAAAAGAGTTGTATCTTAGGGATTGATAACCAGAGGTGGTTGTCAGTCTCCTCAGTGGTTTGTAGTCCCTGAGGGAGGTCAGCAAGTTGTAGGTTTGAAGGCCCCACTTCCATAACTAGAACTTGGAGGTTGGGTCATGTCACAGTAGCACTCAACTCACATTTACCCTAGAGAGTTTGTGAAAGCAGGTAATTGTGGGAGGGTCATTTACATAATTATCATGACTTTATTCGTGTCGTTATCAAGAATCATACCCATCTTAGAGCAACAATCATGGATAATTTTAAGCTTCTTGTCGAGATCCTCATGGCTTATTGCTAGAAGAATGATATCGTCAACATAAAAGAGAAGAGTAATGACCATACTAACAAGTATGGGGCCATTTTGTCTTGCAGCTTCCAAACACTCTTCTAGCTTATTGATGTAAATGCCAAAAAAGGGTAGGGGATAGGGGACACCCTTTCTTAATGTTGATATTGAATTTAATTTATTTATACCAACCCTTTATGGTCTTAATTGTGGCGATAATATTCACATATATTTGAATCACAACAACCCTGCACTCAAGAGGAACCATTATCTCTTTGATTTTTGCACTCTAAAAGAGGTTTGCACCTCAAAATATTTGATCCCTCCTAGTGCTTGCTAGATTTGTGGGTAAGATGGATCTATAATGGTGACTATAATTCAATGTCCATCTTAAGTAAAATAATTGCATCGATAGGAACATTCTATAGCCCATAATGAGGGAGATGTGAAAATCCTTTTGTTCTCAACATGGAGTTAACATATATACCTTATAAAATAAAAATAAAATATTCATTAAATAGAAAAAGAATATCAGCTTTAAATAGAAAGAAAACTAAACATACATATTTGGTTGATATTAATTATTAAAATCATAATACAACATCAAGAATTTTAGTCTCATTATGTTCTCTAGGTTCATTGTTCTCTGAGCCTCACTTTTCTCATTAAGTTTGTTGTTCTCTATAAGAGTTGTGCTATCTAAAATTTGTGTTTCTCTATAAACAATATTGGTGCAAAAGTGAGTGAAACAAATATATAGCACTTTGTTTTTTTTTCTTATCCTAAGTCAATATCTCAAGCTATATTGTGCACAATTTATATGACAATAGTTGTTATTTGATTGAGATTGAGGAAATAAATGAAGTTGAAATTGACAGATATGTACACAAAATTAATCTCAATATAAACATGTTGTCCACTAGTATTAACATGTTAAACCTGAAAATGATGTTTTCTTTACAATTAGATAAATATTTTTTTGCAATATGTGAATCCTAGTTGTCTTAAGTGTTATAATTGGTTATAAAAGGTGTATTTTCCTATTATTTAGGAGGTGGTTAGATCTAGTTGGTTTGAGAGATATTTGATCAACTAGATGCTTCCTATATTGGTGTGTGGTTGAAATATTTTCTCAAATAGTTTATTGTGTGATCAAGATAGTTTTTCTATCTTGAGAAATAATTCTTGTATTTATATGTGTAACATTATTTTATTAATTGATTAAGAGTATACTCATGAATTTCTATGTTTTTATCAATGTGATTTTGGGCCTCACTCCCTCACTAGAGGGACTATATAAATGGATCCTAGATTGTGTGTTGTGAGTGTTTTGTTAGTTCATAAAATATATAGAAAGATGAGTTATTTCATGCTTATTTCTATGAAGATAAAAAAACCATTTAGAGAAGACTCACCACCTGGAAGGAGACACATAAGAGCCAAAGTGCACAATGGAGTTGAGGATAGGGGAGAAACTAATTCCTAATTTCATGAAGTGTAGTTAATTTACTATGGGTCCAATTCATTTCATAATGGTAATAAAAGCAGAGCTAGATCAAGGAGCATGCTCACAAGGCATATTTGGGTGCATGCTCGTGGGTGATACTCTCATTTTGATAAAGTTAGGCTACCAAAACTGGGATGCATACACATGCTCTTATTTGAGCTATGTTAGATGTCATGGATCATCCCAATGGTGAATTATACACGGTTTGAAGTGGCGAGACATTAGATTTGAAGTCAACAAGTGTGGGTTCATATGGAGTGGCACCATAAAATCTTGGGCTATTAAATGGTGAATGTAGATACCTTATAGATATGTTCATTGGATTAGATAGAGTGAAGATGGGAAAGGTTATGATGCAAAGACTCTTAAGAAATTCTATCACGGAAGAAAAATATGGTAGCATTATCCATTAGCTATAAGAGTGATAGAGTAGATGAGATGGACCTTATAGAGGATGAGAGGAGAAATGAATCATTTGTATAGAGATTCACTCTCAATATAAATTAATAACATCAAATGAGATATGTGGAATGTGATCCAAGAGGTATTTCCTTCAAAGTGGAAGTAATGTGGATGAGGAAGACTCTATGAAAAACAAGGAAGGTCATGGGAAATTGAATATAATTCATGTGGATTCTTGACAATATATGTGGAGAATTAGAGGAGGAAATAGTGAATGGGGATAAGGGTACACTATCGACAAGTGGTTTATTGATTTTCATTGAATCCTTATAACATACTTTAATGGATGTATAATCCTCTATCAAAGTGTGTGTCATTTTATCGATTGATTCGATCCTCAAGCCCTCATAGGATTCGATCCGAGGAGATCTAACACTATAGGGTTTGGGAAAATTTGGATAAGTAAACTTAAGAGACAAAAATATGTGTTTGAAACTCAATGTCCCTCATCTGATTGAGAGCATCTATTGTTTCTGTATTGATCATTCCTTATGTAATAATAAAAATAGAGGATTTGTTTTCTAAAATTCATTATTAAGAATCCAGACATGGAAAATATATTTGATGGCATGATACTGGTTGTTCAACATACTCATCATTGTCCAGTGTGTGGCCAACTTAATGAGATAGTATAGTATAGCACGTGATGTAGATATAACATGTCAGGAAGATCAAGGCCACACTTAACCATCTAATCAGGACTTCCAAATACACAAATGATGTGTAACTAATGATCTACATGTTTTTCATCATGAAAAAAATGTTGTGTAGGTATATTTATTGAAAGTATGGTAAATTTTCTGGATTGTTTCTTATGCATGCTTTGTTTCTTAGTATACCTATGATAGTAGAGGTGAAAATGCCTTTGATGTATTAAATTAAACATATCGAGACTCATGACCTCGATATGGTAGTAATGTTATTTTGTTAGAATTCACAACTCTAACAAATGATAGTGGAAGTATGAAATTCCAAGATAAAGATTGAATATAGATGCAAAATATACAAGCAACTATAGTAGATGGTACCCACGTATCTCAGTAGAAGTATTTATTTTTATATGGAAATTAATAATCAATTATTTACGAGAAGAAACAGAAATTTTATGTATGAAGATCCAAAAAGGTAGAATAATAAAGCTCATAGTGAAGAAATCACAAGTGAAGACAAGGAAAAGTAGATGACATTTCTTGTGTAAGCATTATGGCAGTAGAGAATTTTGGTTATGGTAGTTGTAACACCCTCATCCCACATTTACCCAACTTAACCGGTTTGATGGGGTAAACATGTGACAAGAGGCTAATACAATCTAATTCAACTGCCCATGTAAAATTAAGGAAGTGGAACTAACGAAACACATACAACCTGACCTTCTACACCTGCAACAAAATCCCCAGGAGCCATCCATCCCATCCAGGTGACTAGCCCCGAAGACAAACTAACATTTCACTGCCTTAAAGCCTTGATCATTCCCATGACATGGGCATGCATGCAACTGGGGCCTTCCAATTTCTCTCACAGCATGGGCATGCAAACGACTGGGGTAATTTTCAACTAGTTTTGAGCTAGTGACCTCAAATTTTGTGCCATTGTTTCAGGGCCAGGACTTAGGCCACTGCCCAGAACTCCATGAAAATTTCAAGAATGAAAAGTAACATCAAAAAACTAATGCAAATGAAAATACTTGAACAGATTTGGTTGGACCCCTACTAGCCATGACAGGTATTTCATCAAACATGTCACAAATGTGTATTATACAAGTCATAACAATAAATCTAAGCATAGGGGTGTTAGGACTCCATATTGTCTACTTTTGACCTTGTATTTTGTCATGATGTTACCCTCTTTAGCCCATAAGTTGAAACCCTTGATAACATTTTGACCTAATTATTCCAAAGGTATGAAGTAACTCTCCCCATTGATATATGTTTAATTATTCAACACATATTCATGTTATCTTTATAATTAATCTTTGCAAGTTGACTAAGTCGCTAACAATTGTCGAAACTGTTCAAAGTCTGCAGAATTATAATTCACAGTTACTGAAACACTAGAAACAGCAACTGTGCAGTTGCTACAACAACAGAAACAACAACTGGCTAAAGCGGGTAAAACCTCATTGTGCAATGGTTGAAACAACAATTGCCTAGTAGGAGCAGTAACCATCTGAAGTTGGCAGAACTATACTTTGCAGATGCTGACACAGAACAATCAGCAACTGTCCAAAACTGGCAAAACACAGTCGCAGATGCTGGAACACCAGGAACAACATGAGAAATTCAAGGGAACAGTTGAGATTTACCAAATCGACAACAGTGATGAAACAACCAAGGACAGTAACAGGATCTCAAGGAGACGGTTGAGGTTTACCAGCTTTGCGACAACAAAAGGATCCGATTAATGAAGGATGACAAATTTATACACTGTTGTAACAACATGCTGTAACAGGAATTGATTTCCTATTTTTGTAAAAAAGGGTCAACTGAATGAATAATGACAATCTATTGTAATAGATGTCTCCTCTATAAAGAGGAGACATCTACATTCGAGAGGGGGAGAACCGATTGTAACAAGAGTATTGTAGTGCAGAACAAGTCTGAATCCTTATTGTAATTTGACATTTTGGCAGATGAATAAAGCACTGTTCTGAGCATTTTAACTTAGCATCTGTGTTCCGGGGAATCTTGTGAGAGGGACAGGGCCCACCTTCTTCACAAGATTCACCCATTTCTTTTATGTTAAGTGTGTGTGTGATTTCTGTGTATCTCTAAGCAATGCTTTTGATATTTTCCTTTTGTTGATACTCTGTTTTCTTAATCAATTGGCACTGTGAAAGAGTGTGTTACCGGTGATTAGGATTTGCAGTGTGCATTGGAAAATTGGTTACAGGGGTAGGTGCTGAACATCCTTACTCTTGAGGATAGGGTCCTGATCCTCTATTACAAAACAACCATCATTTCTTTTTGCAGACTTGTTACCTTTAGTTGACTGTTTTCATTTCATTTCTGCAATATATCATAACTGTTGTAACACGGAGTAAGGGTTTGATAGAAAGTAGATTTGTTTATACTACAGCCTTTAATGGTTTTAGAATTGAGTGCATACAGTACAAGGTCACCTTTGAAACAAAAGGACTTTCCTGGGTTGACAATTTAATGTGGTACTCGACTGTTTAATTAATTAGCAATTCGAGCAGCCAACATTTTGGCACTGTTGCTGGGGAAGGCGACTAGACATTTTAAAGGCATTAATGATCTTCCTTTAGAATAACAGGTGCATGAGAGGACGTAGGAAAGCTAACTTTACAGGCGACAAAGGCACAGGAGGAGGAAGAAAAACTTTTATTGACGAGATCATTTCAAAAGCCGAGACATCCCAGAGGACAAGTTCCCGAAGGCCTCAGATCCAGCATTCCTCCCAAACATATCACCAGACGGAGGAAGTACTAGGACCTGAAAGGAAGCTGGAAATACTAGAGCACGTTGAGGAACCGATAGAAGAACCTGAAGAAACAGAAGATACTGAAGATAGAGCAAGCGATTCAGGAAAAAGACCAATGTAGGATAACGAAGCGGAAGGAAGGGGAGAAAACTCACTCTCCACCTTGGGGTTTCCTATTGGGGATATCCCAAGAGGAACAACCCCTATGAAGAACATTCCACTTGCAGCACTACCTAATTTTCATGGGTTATCCTCTGAAGACCCTGATGAGTTCCTCTTTGAATTTGATATACTATGTAGGAGTTATGATTATGTAACTCTTGCTCAGAAATTAAAATTGTTTCTAGCAACATTGAAAGGGAATGCGTTAAGGTGGTTTATGAGCTTAGGAGCTCAGGTAATCACTACTTGGGGTCAGATGAAAGAAAGTTTTCTGGCCAAATATCATGATTACTGTCGAACAAGAGAAAGGAAGGAAGAATTGTTTAAAATGGTTCAGAAGGAGGACGAGAATATGGAGGATTTTGTAGAGAGACTGCAGTATAATCTGCAGCGATCTGATCATCCGACTATGAGTAAGGATATTCTGAAGCCAATACTGCTAAAGGGGTACGATATGACTGCTTGGACATGCTGAATATGCTTGGAAAAGGGGATATTTCCAAAGAACCATTTGATGAGATTGTCAACCTCTGTATGAGATGTTCCAGAGGAGTAGCAAGCAGACCAAAAAGCAGGGACAGTATATACTCAAGAGTCCAGAAATCAGCAAGTGGAGGAGAAACACGAGCCAAAATAGGTAACTTGCTTGAAGAATTTAAAACTGAAATGTTAAGCTCTTTTGCTTCACAAATTGATGTCTTGCAGGTTAAAAAGAAGCAGGCAGAAGCAGAAGCTGCTCTGGCTATTTTCTGTTCTAAATGCAGAGAGAAGCACCCACTGAGGGAATGCCCATTGGACAGGGTACCAATTTGTACTATTTGTGAAAAGGACCATGAGACTCAACAATGCCCTTCTTTTCCAGGAATAAAGGCAACACTGAAATCAACTGAAGAGGAAGCCGAAGCAGTGTACCTGATGACACAGAGGAGGCAATGAAAACCACAAAGACAAGGTATGAATTCTAACGCATCATTTAGTCATTGGAATAATCACTCTCCTTTTCAAACAAATTACCCACCCATGAATCAAATGCAATACCCACCCTTCAATCCAATGCAGTTTCCACCCATGCAGCAACCAAATCCTCCTTTTGCTGATCCTACCATGTGGAATCCTTGGACTCTATAGCGATCTTATCTTAATCAATGGAACCCAAACTGGACAGCCCAACAGATTCCATTTCCTTAGCACCAACAATCTCTTTCCTTACCATCTAACGCTCCACCGAATAACCAGAAAATTAGACCTCAGCTGCCTGTACAACCTAACCCCAACCCAAATAATAATAAGCTCTGTAGGTAATTGATATTCAAAATCAACATGTTTCCCCTATGCAATGCAATGATATCCATTTACGTTCTGGGAGAATAGTTGAACCCATCATTGATGATATTACTGACTCTGATAAAGAGGAAACTAGAAAATAAAAGTCATCTAACAATAATGCTGAAACAGTTGAATCATCTTCTAACAAGACTGCTCAAACAGCAGAGCCACCCTTCCTTGAACGTCTGGATCTTACCAAAACACTTGAGCCACCTGCTTTTAACCTTTTAGGAGAACTGCAGAATTTATATGTCAAAATTCCACTATTGCAAGCACTGAGAGATGTTCCTATTTATGCTAGAACTGTTAGGGATATCTGTAATAAAAATACTGGAAGAAAAGATAAGGAACCCCTCACAGTCCATGTGATGGGGGAATTGACTGCTTTGATGACAGAAAAGGACCCCCCTGTGAAATATGGTGACCCTGGTCACCCTACAGTAACAGTTCAGGTTGGTAAAACTTTTGCCTCTAAAGTTCTAGTAGATCTAGGTGCTGCAATAAACATTATGACACTTGAAACAGCACAATTACTGCAGTTAAAGAATTTAATTAGGGAAACCCCAACCATTCTAGAGCTGGTTGACCGCTCTACAATTAAACTTGAAGGAGTCATTGAAGACCTGGTAATTTCCGTAGAATCTTGGAATTACCCAGCCGATTTTGTCGTGTTACAAACTAAAACAAAGTCGGGGGGTCATCCACTGATTTTAGGAAGACCTTGGTTGGCTACAGCAGATGCTTTCATCAACTGCAGATCTGGATCAATGACAATCTCTAATGGGCAGGAAACCAAACAGCTTACTCTTTATCCTCATGCCACACCCATGATCAATAATGACAATTCTGTATGGTTAGATTATGAGGATGAGGAAACCCAACCTATTTTGACTGTCGGACAAGCTTTAACTTTCAAAGACTCAACCGAAGATGAATTAATCAACAACTTTATTTCTGAAATTTCTTCGGCTAGTCCAGAAATACATAATCACTTCACTGCAATCTTGGAATCTGAATCCCCGCAGAACCTTAAAATTGAAAATCTACCTCAGACATTAGCTGGCAGCTCCTCCAAAAGTATAACAGTAGAAATCGAGCCTAGGAAAACATTAAATATAAATCCTAACCTAACAGATGATGAAAAACAGCAGTTAATGAAGCTACTCCGTGAAAATAAAGAAGAATTCGCATGGGATTACATAGATATCAAGGGGATTTCTCCTGAACTATGCACCCACCACATTTATATTAAAGAAGGATCCCACCGAGTCTGTTAACCCCAACGACGGATGAATCCCAATTTAAGGGAAATTGTGAAGGAAGAACTTCAAAAATTGTTGAATGCAGGATTTATATATCCTATATCTGATAGTGAATGGGTTTCTCCACTAGTAATTGTACCCAAGAAAAATGGGAAATGGAGAGTATGTGTGGATTATAGAGCTCTAAATAAAGCCACCCAAAAAGACCATTTCCCTTTACCATTCATTGATCACGTATTAGATAACTTGGCAGGTAAGAAATTCTTTTCATTTTTGGATGGATTTAGCAGATATAATCAGATCACGATTGCACCCCAAGATCAGGACAAGACTACTTTCACTAGCGCATGGGGGTCCTTTGCCTATAGGGTTCTTCCATTTGGGCTATGTAATGCCCCAACAACATTTCAAAGAGTAGTGATAGGGATTTTTTCTGATATGCTAAATGATTCCTTAGAAATATTTATGGATGACTTTACTCCTTATGGCGTGACTTTTGAGGATGCATTACAGAGCCTTGAAAAAGTACTTAAGCGATGTATAGAAGCACACCTTGCCTTAAGTACTGAAAAATGCCATATGATGATGAATCAAGGTATTGTATTGGGTCACTTCATCTCATTCCTAGGAATTCAAGTCCATCTAGCTAAAATACAGGTAATTCAGACTCTCCCTATCCCCAAAACAAAAACTGATGTGAGAAGCTTCTTAGGACATGCTGGATATTATAGAAGATTTATCAAGAATTTTTCTAAAATAGCTTCTCCTCTGTTTGTGTTACTAACAAAAAATGCTAAATTTAAGTGGACTGATGATTGTGAGAAAGCATTTAATGAACTTAAACATCAGTTGTCTATAGCTCCCAATTTGAGAGGACCTGATTGGGCACTCCCCTTTCATATATCCTCTGATGCCTCATATATTGCAATTGGAGCTGTCTTGGGTCAAGAAGAAAACATTCTTCCCTATGCTATTTATTTTATTAGTAAAAATATGACCCCCATTGAACTTAATTATACAGTTACTGAGAAGGAATTCCTAGCAGTAATTTATGCTATCAATAAGTTTCGGCACTATATTAATGGTTACACTACTTTTGTGCATACTGATCACTCGACCATTAAATATTTAATGAAGAAATCAGTTACAAATGCTCGAGTTACCAGATGGTTATTGTTATTACAGGAATTTGTATCACAATTGTAGATCGACCAGGAAAAGAGAATATAGTTGCTGATTTCCTTTCTCAGTTAAAAACTAATGAAAATATTCCAGTATATGATTCTTTTCCTTACGAGTATTTATTTGTAGTATCTGTTCACTCACCTTGGTATGCAGACATTGCCAACTATTTAGTTGCAGGGAAACTACCATCCCACCTATCTCATAGAGAAAAAAGGAAGATCATTCAGCAAAGCGCTAGGTACAGCTGGATAAGCGGGTGCCTTTTTCACACAGGACTCGATCAAGAAATCCAGAGGTGCATTGGTGAAGATCAAATTTATGATGTATTGAAAGCTTGCCATGATGGCCCTTGTGGAGGGCATTTTGCAGACAAAAAACAACACACAAGTTTCTCAGAATGGGTTACTACTGGCCCTCACTCTTCAAGGATGCAAGGAAATATGTTAGGGCATGCGATAGCTGTCAAAGAATGGGCCAACCTAATCACAAGGATGAAATGCCACTCAATCCCCAAGTAATTCTTGAACCTTTTGAAAGATGGGCATTAGATTTTCTAGGTCCCATTAACCCCCCATCCAATCAAAAAGTCTATATACTAGTTTGCACGGATTGTATGACTAAGTGGGTAGAAGCTAAGGCACTCCTCAAGGCCAATGAAGAATCAGTATTAACATTTTTATTTGAAGAGATCTTTGTTAGATTTGGATTGCCTAGGGAACTAGTCACTGATGGGGGACATCCTTTTAACTCTCATGGCTTCAAAGATACACTTCAGAAATACCATATTAAGCATAAAATGACTACACCTTATCACCCCCAGGCAAATGGGCAGGTGGAAAGCACCAATAAATTCATAGAAGCCATTTTGACAAAAAAAATAAAGGAAAATAGGAGTGACTGGTTTCAAAGGTTTCCTGAAGCACTATGGGCTTATAGAACTACTTAGAGGAACACTACGAGCTTTTCACCTTATGAATTAGTTTTTGGTAAAAATGTTGTTTTCCCTGTGGAGTTTGAAATCAAAACCTTAAGGACCGTTTTAGATGTTAACCTTGACTTGACTGATGCGCAGACAACTAGGTTGCAGCAGCTTCAGGAATTGGATGAGAAGAGGTTCGATGCCATCCATCAAACAACCATGATTCAGCAACAAAGAACCAGGTGGCACGACAAAACCATTAAGCAAAAGCAGTTCTAGAAAGGTAATTGGGCTTTACTGTATGACTCCCGTTTTGAAAATTTTCAAGGTAAATTAAGAACAAGGTGGCTAGGACCTTATGAAGTAGATGTTGTTTTTCCAAATGGAACAGTCAGACTCCTAACGATTGATGATAGTAGAACACCATTATTAGTGAATGGGTATCAACTCCGTTTGTATCAATGGCCTGTTTCTAAAGAGGATTTCAAAGCTACTTGCATGGCAGACATACATTAAGTTTTTTTGGGGGAACCTATTGTCCCTCAAGGCACTTAAATTTCTGTTTATTTATTTATTTTTAGATTAGATTTCTCAACTAATAATCCCTGCCAAGGGTTGCCATGTTACAATTAATTATTTTGCAGATCTTACTTTCGGAGGGTGGCTAAGAATAAAAATTCCAAAAGAATCACTTTGTAGCTTGGGAACATTTTTCGAATCATAAATCAGTCTTTCAGTATGTCCCGTTGCTGCAACACCAAGTCCTGTTGTTGCAACACCACTTCCTGTTGCTGCAACACCACTTCCTGTTGCTGCAACACCACTTCTTGTTGCTGCAACACCACTTCCCATTGCTGCAACACCACTTCCCGTTGTTGCAACACCACTTCCCGTTGCTACAACACCACTTCCCGTTGCTGCAACACCACTTCCCGTTGCTGCAACACCACTTCCCATTACTGTAACACCACTTCCCGTTGCTGCAACACCACTTCTCGTTGCTGCAACACCATTTCCCGCTGCCGCAACACCACTTCCTGCTGCTGCAGCACCAACTCCTGTTACTGCAACAGCACTTCCCGATGCTGTAACGCCAATTTCAGTGCTTAACACCAATTTTTCTCATTTTTACTAAGAAAGCACCAATTTCTCCATTTTTTTTATCCCCGAAAAATGAACTATTATTTTGATGGAACATATCATTCTTCATTAAAGGAACCATCCATGCACTCTGATAATTACATTTCTTCACTACTACTTCCTGTTAGTAATAAAATTCACCTTTATTTTCACACTTTCAGACCCTTTGTAATCATTATTGGTCCAGCAAAAGACAAGATAAGACTTTTTGGCGTGCAACTAAAGGTAAATGTAAAGGTACGCATGTTTAAGTGTGGATATTAAATTATAGTTAATGTGGAGATGTTGATACGACTCTCGAAATCATTGTACTACCAATCAGATCATTCGGTCGTAGCTTTGGGGGGATTACCAAAACATTATAATTATTGCATAACACGTCAATCACCGCCATCCTTAGTCCTCGCGGTAGTATCTAAAAGTCACCTCGTCGTGTCATATCCTCATTTGTAACGGTTTACTCTGTCTCAAACTCGGCGACTCGGCTCTACATTGTGTATTTTCGCTGAACCAACAGCTATGGGGGGAAATCTGATTACACATGAACCTGGCACAACAACACTACTGGAACTCTACCTAGAGGCTTACCAAATTTTCCTGCAAGCAAGATGGGTAGACTATTTTAGAAAACTTTCGGATTTCAATACACAGCAAGTTCTGGAGTTCGCATGAAACTTAAGAGAAGGATTTTCCACTATCCAGGGAGTGCAAATTACAGTAACAGAAGAAGTCGTAGCCCAAGTTTCCGGGTTACCAACCAATGGCACGCGCTGGTTTAGTAGAAAACATCTTATTCTGAATGCGCATCAAGACTTTCTCCTACCAGGCGAGCATGTGGAAGCCAAAGGCAGAGGGGTCGCACTTCAGTCACTGCCCCCACCATGGCCAAAGTTTGCGAAGTTCGTTAAGAAATATTTGACTTGCGAGGTCGTTACCAGGTAATTTACCAACACGACTTCATTTTGCTAAATCATTTGAGGCATGGTCAGTTAATAAACATGCCCTATTATCTATTGGGTTGTCTAAAAAATATGTCACATTATACTGTAAAGGAAAAGCATCCGCTCCTTTCCCTGAAACATCATCGCTTAGCCCAACTCCTAATAAATAGAGGCTTTGCTCTAAACCACCCACCCCCCTCATTAATCCTCCCCAGCAAATAGAATAAAATCCTCAGCAAGTAAAGGAAATTCCCCAACAATCAGAGAAAATATCCCAGGAAATTCCCCAGCAATTAGCAGCAGAAACACCCCTGCAGAGGACCCCATCCCCCAATGAAGCTCAACCATCCACTCCCATGCTTCATATCTCCACTGATGACTCTGATGATAATACTCCCATCATCTTTCTTAAAAGAAAAAAGTAGCAGAAAACTGAAACTCCACCAAAAAGGAGAAGAACCAGGGCTTTAGTCAAAGCAGCTACTATTCCTGATAGTTCCCCCATTCTGAAGGAAAGTGGCCGAAAAAGAAAAATTACTGATTTTCCTGCTTCTTTACCAAGGCAACGAACATGGTCGTCTGTAGCAATTAAACCCACTAGCCCCATTATCCCCAGTTCTCCACCCATCATCCTAAGATCCCGCATTCCAACCATTCCTGAGCATTCCCCTTCCTCACCCTCTGGGGCTGAGATGCAGAGCGTTGACAGTTTTGTGACATTATTTTCTGAGGCAACTGTTACACAAGAACCAGCTGCCGAAAAATCCAAAGTAGACATCCAAGGTGATATTGGGAAAATGGTTGTTACACAAGAACCAGCCACTGACCCAACAGGTGACACACAAGAACCACCTGTTGCGGATGCAAATGATCAAATGGATGTGGAACAACGATCCCTTCCTCCACTAGAACCTGCAGTTACATGAGCTCCGCCTACCATAGCCTCCCTGCAGGAAGAAATTGAGTTTCTGAAATCTCAAATTAAGGATTATCAGCAGGAGATAATAATGGTCAAAGAATCCTATCAAAATGAATACAATCTCCACATCCTAGCACGGGTAGCGTCTGTAACCGAAAAGAGTCAATACAATGAATATATGTGCAGTGAGTGTGGTGAGCTTTACACTCAAGCAGGATACGAGATAGTTCAGGTTCCAATGGCTGGAGCTAATCCACAACCTTCTGCTGTTGTAATCAAAACAGAACAACCCGCTGTTACACAAGAACCAGCAGGTTCTCCAAGAATTGCTTTAGAAGAAACAGAACAACCTGTTGTTACACAAGAACCAGCAGGTTCTCGAAGAATTGCAGAAGAAGAAACAGAACAACCTGCTGTTACACAAGAACCAACAGGTTCTCCAAGAGTTGTAGAAGAAGAAACAGAACAACCTGTTGTTACACAAGAACCAACAGGTTCTTCAAGAATTGTAGAGGAGGACATAGAACCACCCCGACCTACCCAAACTAGTACAGAACAGAAATCTTTTACCGATGCCTATACTCAGACTGAACCCCTCTGTGTCAGCAATGCTCACACTAAGACCTCTAGTTTTCAAGAACTAAAGGACACATGGAGAACAGAATATGAGCTTTCACAAGGGAAGGCATTCTAGCAGCAAAAGTCAATCTGGTTCAGCTATGCATACAAAAATTGGGATGCACTTGAACAATCTTGAGCTCAACATAAAGAAAATAAGGAATTAAAATCTAGGTTGTCCTATATCTTTGATTTGGTCCAGAGGGTACTGGCTACAAGAAAACCCTCTTTTAATTATGCAGTATTTTTGAGAGAAAGCTTAGCGTTCTTACAAATAAAGGCAATCAGAGATGGAAGACCCTACCAAGTTGCTACACCTGATCAATTTATTGAAACCTTCATAGAAGCACCAAATAATGATCAAAACTTGCTCTGTGAACTCTATCTTCACAATGAGGCCATGCATGAAGATAGAGTGATGAATATACTCCCTATTGTTGGTGATATCCAAATAAGATCCTTCATCTCTTTCCTAGCCAATCAACCTACTTGGAAAAATGTTTTTATGTCAACAACACACAATGAGCAGAACTGCCTTCTCTGGATTCGAAATGAACCACAGAATGCAGCCACCTTCATTGCACAACATCAACAAAATCTGAGTCAACCAGGGATGGTTGATCACATGAGGAAACTACAAGCAGCAGTCTTGCAGGACTGCCAACATTATGTGAAAACAAAGGGAGCACTGTCCATCAATGCAAACAATTTATTTTGGGAAAATTGTCCGAAAGAGAGACAGGAATATCATCCTTACAATCCCCTCAATCTTCAGGTAGCAATTTCACGCATACCTTATTATGTTAGATGTATGGAACAATGTGCTGAAAGATGGATTGGTTACCGTTTTCATTTCCCTCTCTTGTGGTTACCTGGTCAGCAATATAAGGCTCATTATAAACTAACCAAAAAGGAGGAGGTGGCAGCATGGCAGCAATTACAGAGTGTCTATGGGTTCAGAAACAGGTCTGATAACACCTTCTTTAGCTACTGTATCAGCAACTTACACTCTTCATCCCAGTATTCCGACTCAGATTTAGAGTAAACGTTGCATGAGGACATGCAACCGTTTCAGTTGGGGGGGATGTTAGGACTCCATATTGCCTACTTTTGACCTTGTATTTTGTCATGATGTTACCCTCTTTAGCCCATAAGTTGAAACCCTTGATAACATTTTGACCTAATTATTCCAAAGGTATGAAGTAACTCTCCCCATTGCTATATGTTTAATTATTCAACACATATTCATGTTATCTTTATAATTAATCTTTGGAAGTTGACTAAGTTGCTGACAATTGTCGAAATTGTTCAAATTCTGTAGAATTATAATTCACGGTTGCTGAAACACTAGAAACAACAACTGTGCAGTTGCTGCAACACCAGAAACAACAACTGACTAAAGCGGGTAAAACCTCATTGTGCAATGGCTGAAACAACAATTGCCTAGCAGGAGCAGTAACCGTCTGAAGCTGGTAGAACTATACTTTGCAGATGATGACACAACACGACCAGCAACTGTCCAAAACTGGAAAAACACAGTCGCAGATGCTGGAACACCAGGAACAACACGAGAAATTCAAGGGAACAGTTGATATTTACCAAATCGGCAACAATGATGAAACAGCCAAGGACAGTACGAGGATCTCAAGGAGACGGTTGAGGTTTACCAGCTTTGCAACAGCAAAAGGATCCGATTAACGAAGGATGAAAAAGTTATACACTATTGTAACAACATGCTGTAATAGGAATTGATTTCCTATTTTTGTACAAAAGGGTCAACTGAATGAATAATGACAATCTATTGTAATAGATGTATCCTCTATAAAGAGGAGACATCTACATTCGAGAGGGGGAGAACCGATTGTAACAAGAGTATTGTAGTTCAGAGCAAGTCTGAATCCTTATTGTAATTTGACATTTTGGCAGATGAATAAAGCACTGTTCTGAGCATTTTAACTTAGCATCTGTGTTCCGGGGAATCTTGTGAGAGGGACAGGGCCCACCTTCTTCACAAGATTCACCCATTTCTTTTTTGCTAAGTGTGTGTGTGATTTATGTGTATCTCTAAGCAATGCTTCTGATATTTTCCTTTTGCTGATACTCTGTTTTCTTAATCAATTGGCGCTATGAAAGAGTGTGTCACCAGTGATTAGGATTTGCAGTGTGCATTGGCAAATTGGTTACAGGGGTAGGTGCTGAACATCCTTACTCTTGAGGATAGGGTCCTGATCCTCTATTACAAAATAGCCATCATTTCTTTTTGCAAACTTGTTACCTTTAGTTAATTGTTTTAATTTCATTTCTGCAATATATCATAACTTTTGTAACACGGAGTAAGGGTTTGATAGAAAGTAGATTTGTCTATACTACAACCTTTAATTATTTTAGAATTGAGTGCATATAGTATGAGGTCACCTTTGAAACAAAAGGACTTTCCCGGGTTGACAATTTAATGTGGTACTCGACTGTTTAATTAATAAACGATTCGAGCAGCCAACAAGGAGTCTCAGACTTATCTGATAATAGCTAAGAATCATTGATGACTTATCACATTAGCTGCATTATCATCTATTAGGTCATATGTTCATTGTACATTCATTTACAAATCAAAACATGATGTGAGTCATACATCATCATTGTCATAAAACATGTTCATAACTAGCATATAACCAACAGAATTAACAAAGATATAACAACCATAAATGCCTCTTATGAACTAGTACATTTTCTCATAAAATACCAAGGAGAAATAGTTATTATTAATGAATGAATATGCCAACCAAGATCGGGACTTCTACATACCACCCAAACATAGATTGGTTGAACCAAAACTTTCTTTCATCCAATCACCCATGTGCCATATTCTAATCATGAATGTGGGACTCATAATCAAAACTCAACCAAGGCTTCCCAAGGCTACACCACCTCACCCGCATCAATAGAATGAGGCTTTACCGCAATTTTCACCAAACCCCTAGACCAAAATAATAAACATACAATATTAGGCTTTACTGCAATCCTCACCGAATCACTAGGCCGAAAGAATAAACATACAATACCAGGCTTTACTGCAATCCTCATTGGATCACTAGGAAAAAAAAAGCATGGATGCCACCAGATTTTTCCACCTACACTGTGAGGAATTTTCTTCTCTCATAGTCTCTAGGCTTTACCGTATATCTCAGCATTCACTAGTCGAGGATTCATAGTCCTAATCAAGACACCAGTCCAATGGGCTTTACCACAATCCACACTGGATCACTAGGCCATAACCGAGACTCCACCCTCTAGGCTTTACAGTATACCCCATCCCAGGATTCTTATGCCTAATGGAGAGAATCCACCTATAGTCTTTACTGCATATCCTTCTATTCACCAATCGAGGATTCCTAGGCTGATCGAGGTAACGCAAAATTTGGCTTTACCTCAATCCACAGTCTGGTTCAAGGGTCACAATTTTGTGGCTTTACCACAATTCACAGTCTGGTTCAAGTATCACTAGGCCATGTGTTCTTCCTTTCATAGATCCACCTCACTCAACTTCGAATCCATTCGGAAATCCAGCTCAACCAAAAACATGAGAACCCATCACACCATGGCTATCCAAAAATGGCAAGGAAAGGTTGAAGAACATTGTCACACCTAGAAAATCCCATGCCCATGATAGAAAAAGAACCAAGAATACACATGCATAACCATGCATACCAAAACTAGCAAGGAAAATCATATGTGTAAATCGATACCTACAAATAATCTCATTGTAGTTGATTTATCGTACTTTTCCTTGCTTGATCTTGGCTTCCCTTTTCCTTATTTTCTATTCTTGATCTAATGCTAAAGTGATCCAAGAAAACTCTAAGTGTCCAAGAGTGTGAGAGAGAGAGAATAGAGAGAGAGAGAGATCAAAAATTGAACTGACAAAAGTTACCAATTAATCCTCATAAGCCTTTTTCTTAACGAGGCCTCTATTTTCCATTATTTTCCTTCATTTTCCTCACATACAACCTGTGGCCTTTCACCTTCCTTTTCTCCTAATTTTCATAAATAAATTGCCAAAAATGTCATTTTTCCTTTCCAAAGCCTTTTCCATTACCTTTTCCAATTTCCTTAGCAATAATAGACCGAATGAACACCCACACTAGGATGTCTTGCCCAACATTCATCTTGGAATAAGTGTCCCATAACCGTGGTTATTATTTTGCCTTTATTAACTTTATTTACATGGAATTCTCACCATGGAAGTTACAGAACCCACCCCCTTAGGGGAACACTGCCCTTGGTATTCAATGACACCTACAACGAACAAAAATGTTGTAAGAAAAACATACTACCCATGGAGATTTATAACTTAGATTGTTGCAACATTTACAATGATCAACCTATTGGAAAACAACCAACATGACAACATAACAACATGACAAATATAATGACATGACACCTATACCACTTGTTAGAGCTTTATAACATGACTCATGGTGGTATTTACATACATATGCACATATACCAAAACATCACACCAAAACATAGACCAAAAACATTTTATCAACCAGTGAATAAGGAAGGATACATAGCCCACATCTGATCTTCCATCTCCCATGTAGCTTCATCAGGCCCAAACTGCTTCCACTGGACTTTAACCTACTCGATTGCTTGGTTCTTGAGCGTGAGCATATTTCTCTCCAATATACACTAAGGTTCCGGTTCGAATTCTCCATCTAGCTCTACCTGCAATATAGACCAGTGAATCACATGAACAAAATTTTTAACATACTTCTTAAGCAATGACACATGGAAAACATCACAGACTTTCATCTTTGGAGGAAGTTCAAGTCAATATGATATTGGTCCAATCCTTTCAAGAAAGGTCCACAAAACTAAGGTGTCATCTTGGAACATGACCCAATCCATAAGGATCTCTTCTTGGGATTGATAACTAAGTACACTTGTTCCCCAACCTAAAACTCCTTAAAAAACCTATTCCAACGAGTATAATGTTTCTATCTGTCCTATGTTATCTTCATATTCTTCTTTATTACCTACATTATTGTTCCATTTCTGCCAACATGTCTGGTATAATCAAGACCTTGTTAACTAGATCACTCCAATTGATGGGAGTATTACAACTCCACCCATACAATGCCTCAAATGGACTGATCCTCAGATATTCATAATACCCATTGTTGTAAGCGAACTCAACCAGTGGAAGATACTCTTCCCACTTCAATTGTTGATTCATCACATACATCCTCAACATATCCTCCAATATATTATTGACCCTCTATGTCAATCCATCTTTCTATGGATGATAAGTTGTATTGAAGGCCAACTCTATCCCTAATCCTACAAACAACTCCTTCCAAAACTTGGAAGTGAACTTAGCTTCCATGTCTGACGCAATCTTCTTCGAAACACCATGTAATTTGAGCACATCTCTGATGAAGACCTGTGTTACATCACTAGCTAAATAAGTAGAATTCACTAGATTGAAGTGGTTTACCTTTGTCAACGTGTGCACCACAACCATGATGGAATCATGATATCTAGATGTCCTCGCCAAACCAATGATGAAATCCATGGAAATGACCTCCCATTTCCACTTTGGAATCACAATTGGTTGTAGTATTCCACCTAGATGTTTACATTCTTCCTTTACCTAATAACCGTCCAAGCATCTAGCCACAAACTTTGCCACATCCTTATTTATATTTGGTCAATAATAAAAATTATTCATTTTTTTCAATGTATTTTGATAACCTGGTGACCTGAATACAACTTAGCATGAAATTCCCTCAAGATCGGTTTCTTGAGTTCACTTTTTCCTAACACATATATCCCATCCCTAAATCTTATCAAGCCATTTGTTGTAAGATGATAGTCCACATCCTAATCACCTATACCTTGTTGTAACCTGTGCATAAGTTCCATGTATCTATCATCATGCTGACCTGCCTGTAAAATCTAATCATATAAGTCTATCCCATAACAACTCATAGTTGCTATATGATTCACCTATATTCGCCTGCTAAGAGCATTTGCAACCATGTTCTCCTTACCCTTGATGTACCTGATCTCAAAATCAAACTCACTGATTGTGGCCAACCAACTAGCTTGCCTAGAATTTATATTTTTCTGATCGAACAAGTATCTCAACCCACTGTGATCACTCATCAAGACAAACCTCCTGCTAAGAAGATAGTGCTTCCACATCTTGTTATGTGGAATTTTGCATCTACAAATAAATACAATTTCCCTAGGTGGGTAGCTACACCTAGAACAATTGATTTAAAGTGTTTATCCCTTTTCTATAGAAGATAAATAAGACAAGGGACCTACTTGTTATATTTCGCTTTCTTTTTGTCTCCTTTGTATGGCTCTCATCGCTCCTTCTCGAACTTAATCCATTCGACAAGTACCTGCAATCATAAATAAAGAAAACCAATCAAATCAAGACATCTATCTACTATAAGCAAATGGAATCAAAATAATTTAAACATATAATCATCATACATAAAGAGAAGAATATGGGAAAAGGTGTAAACAGCTTTATTAAGTAGAAGGAAGAGTTACAACCATGAAGTTTGATCCAATGTCACTCCTCCAGCTTGAGTTCCATCCAACATCACATCAAAATCACATCACTCAGGCATCATAAAAATACTTGCTTATAATCTAAAACCTCACACCAACAATATCTCCTTACAAATCCTAAAAGTCCATCCCATGATCACTTAGATGAGTGCTCAATTTATAAGAAAATGGAGGTGGTTTGGTCATAAATGAGGGTATTGAATGGCCTTCCAAACTTAGAGTTAGTTTCCATTGAGGAAGGGATGAGAGAATAGGAGGTTACTTAACTCATTCCCTATCCAAATTCGAGATCATAGGAGATGATAAGTGTGGTAATCTTCTAGAATTCTCTAGAAGATGAGAATATTCCCAAAACCCTATGAAGAATTTGCTCAATCTCACCCAGTGCAGGTCAAAGTGGGCCTAGGTGCACTGTAATGCACCCTTACATGGGCCTACCTACACTGAAGCACATTTACCCCTAACCAAGGCTGCACTGGTCCCTCAAGGAGGCATTTTTGGAGGGCTTCAGGACAGGAAACTTTTAGGGAATGAGGCATTCAAAGTGATGACTTGTCTAGGGCATGTAGCAACTGGATTAGGGTTTGATGAGCCCTAATAGTACTGATATAGATGTTGGGAGTGATGTGCCCAAATGGATTTGTAACAGCTGCCCCCTAAAGCATGAAGTCGAAAATGATTATGTCGAGTGATATGCTTTACAATGTGATGAGGAAGAACTAAAGCGAATGGTGGTATGCATCAATTACAATACATAATATCATGATATTTTGGAGTTTTCATGAATCGTTGAGGGAAGGCATACCCATGCTTAGCATATACACTTTTCATTACATGTACATAAATCATATAGTCGTCTAGAGATATAGACCCATGATAGGATGACCATTTGTGTAGAGAAATCGTACAGATGATTTAGTATTCTCCTAAAATTGTAGCCTGGATGGAAGAAACTAGATCCGTGGCCTTATATCTCGTTCAATCGTTCGCTCAAGTACAAGTCTAATCATGTGAATATATGATCTAAAGTCATACATGGGAAGACACCATCTGATTACCAGCAATGATATAATTTGTTAATAGACACGAGAGAAATCACCGATAATGATAAAGATCCTCAAGGTGCTGCAGTCAATTCTGCATGGTGTGAATATATTATTTGATGTAAAACACCATACAAAGTCTTTCGGTCGAAGGCCAGTGATGTCAACATGTTGCCGAAAGCGAGAAACCTGCCATTGATGTATGCAAGCCTCAAGGTACTGGAAGGGTGTTTCTAAGTCAACTTCTTGGATAATATGTTGATGTTGATAAGAAGCGACTCATAGCAGGAGGGCCTTGACGTATCCCACATCAATGGAATGAAACAAGTGTAAAGATTTTTGGAGGTAGAATGCGATTGACAACACAAGGTTCAGGAATGGCAGTCATGAAAATGAAGGTTTATGAGTATTGCAAATGATGAATTTTACAGAGTGACTTCTCTTGAACATATCGGTGACAATGAATGAATTGGCAGCATTGACCCAAAAGCAAAGTAATGGATGGTGTGATAGAAAATAGGTATGATAACCATCAAGCAGATAACCCAACCCAAATAGTCTAAATGAATTATTAGCATTGACCCAAAATAAAAGTGATGGATGGTATGATAAACCATAGGTATGATAACCATCAAGCAAATAACCCAACCCAAATAGTCACAATGATGAAGTGAAAGTGTCATGTTGAAGAGCGACCTGCTACCATAAAGTGGTTTACCCCTTTTCCATTTTCCCCAGTCATTTCTGACCAGTAGCTCTTTATTTTTTTATCAAGCTTGAAGAGGATAACATATGCTTGTTGTATAATTCCACCCTTCGAGTGAACCCATTGCTATGTGATGTTTTAACAAGTTTAATGACAATGATAACTCGGTCCTTTTCATGTTTAGAGAGTTTGAAAAGGGACAAAAAGAAAACTCCACAAGTTATTTTTTGTAGATTTGTCTCTCAAGTCCAAAAAGAGTTTAAACTTTCCCTATAGAAGTGTTGAAGCCCCGAAAATCGGGTCGACAACAAGGGGGATACCCACCCGGTCCGGACCTTGGTTGGCATCTCCTTATCCGTTTGGTATAGCGGGTCCGACTGGGGATAATAGGACCAGTTTCCCAATCTAAGGGTGTGTGTGTGTGTAGAGTTGGATAATGCTGATCTAAGAGTACTTTAAAGCTAATTTAATTCAGATTCTTAAACTAACTCTATGCTATTGTAATCTAATGAGAAACAACACATCTAATCTACGCTAACCCGGGGTGTATATCTTCTATTATGCGATCTAAATAGATTTCAAACAATAAATGGTAATAAATATCATTCAGCTATTATAAGAATAGAAATCAATTAAGATAAACCACTTTGCATAAGAAGTTAGGAAAAACAGTTGTGAACAACATATCACATAATAAGTTATTCATATATCAAACATAAACAATATGACTCCACCGTACAAAAGTGTCAAATGATAACCCATACGTTCATGCAGTAACATATAGATATCTGAAACTGTAAATCACTTTAAATAATATGAGCAGGAATTGCCAAGAGATAAAAGTACCATTTATGACTAGTTCTACCCATAAGCTTCAAGCAAAAATGATCTATCTCTACTTGTTCTAAAATCTACCAAGATTACAAAAGTGCAACATCAGTAGAAGATATCAAAATGTAAGTAAAAATAAATCTCGATCCATCCATTCATCAAAACCTCCTCTGAGGGTGCAGAAGTGCATGTTCTGAGGATAAGCTTTTGACAAATCTCTGGACCCTTCTCTAAATGCATGAGAAGGGTTAAAATACTACTTGCTAATTCTAATAATAGTGTTTTACAAAATTTTGGATGCGGTTTTCAAATGGCCATCCTTTTTCTAATCTAATTAAAAGAAAAAGAAACTTCTAAAATAAGCTATTTTTGAATTTGGTCCTTAAAACTGCAAGTGTTCATCATGGACTTGAGAAGAGTCGGTTGGCCGACTTCTGCGCTGAGCTGGGCTGCGAAAACAGAATCTATGAGAGCTAGCACTACTTTTTCGGCTGAGTTTATGATGCATTTCACAGTCATCCATTGACTGTGTGGCTTGACCAAGTATGCCCAGTAACACTCCCAATTTAACTTGTTTAATGCCTGGATCGCTTTTCCCTTTTCCTGTGTCTTCTGCTTCCATTTTTCCTCCAGTCGTAGTTTATTTGGTAGGTACCCCGGTGTGGTCTCCTCGATTAAGTTGGCTCTGTGTAAATTCTCATTTACACAGTCGATAAGAATGTTTGCCTGCATGGCCGCTGTCTCTGCTACTTGTTCTACCTGCCTGATTTGATCGTCCCATTTGTTAAAGAGCAATTCCTTATGATTCTCATTTATTCTGGGTGCATTTGCTCTTTTCCCTTCCTCTCCATCCTTGGCCCAATCCACGATATCGGTGTTTGTGGCAGTGTCTATGAGTGGTAGCCATTCAGACGAAAATTTATTGATGTCCGGCATCCCAAATAGCCTACAAAGCATGGCCACAGAAAAACAATACGGAGAGGTGAGGGAACCAGTGATGTACATACCGTTTTTTCCCTTTTTCAGCGGCTCCTCTTTTCTAGACCAGTCTTTAGTGGTCTCTGCCAGGTTTGGGTTCTCTGCTGCAAATTTCTTGACAAATTGTGCATTGTAGGTCGTCTGAGGTTCAGGAAGATGATACATAAGCTTTAAGTCTTGTGCGGCGAATGATCCTATGAGCCCATATCCCTGAACCTTGAATTGTCTGCCGTGTAACTCTGCATTGTCAAGTATCCACTTGATCATATCTGTAGATGGTAAAATTTTGGGTCTAGCTGCTATTCGGTGAAGAAATGAACATGCTAGCTCCTCTAAGGATGCCTCGGAAGAGTGTTGTGAGCCCGCAGTAGTATCAAACTTCATTACTCTAGGATTTTCTTCCTCCACCAGCCTATACATGCCTTCCCATGTCGAAATTCCTGCGTCCCTGTTGCAGGCAGTGTCTGTATACAAAGGTGCCATCTCTTTCGTCTTTTCCTTCGCCTCAGAGCCTTGAGCTTTATGTTTCTTTCCCATTTGTTCCTACGTTCGGCTTTGAATCGTCTTAGCTCTTCGTTTCTGCAGATTACGAGTGAAGTGGAAATGACTGATTAAGAAAGGTGATGGGAGAGTTTTAAATTCAACAGATATATCAAATATGCCACTTTACGTGAATTAATTCTTTACAAAAGCACGCGTCTTCATTTCATTTAATAACTGACAACTAATCCATTTACTATCATTAAAAGCGCATGATTTTGGGTTAGATTATGGTAAGTGGCTTTTCTTTGAATGGCGCACCCGAAGGATTCGTGATTAAGTGATTCATGATTTGCTTACGTAACATCGAAGATCGTGCCATCGCAAATCGCGCCAATCACAAATCGCAAGATCGCAGATTGCACCATCGCAGTGATCACAACATCGCAGGTCGCAGAATTTTAATGTTTGTCAAGTATTGCCAGTTTATTTCTGCGATATGCGATCTTGCGATCGGTGTTATCGCAGATCGGTAGATCTTGAGGTTTTTCCTTATGAGCATTACTTCATTGCGATGTGATGTTATGCTTAACACGGGGGTCTTGCGCATACTGATATTATAGGGGAATGAAGGCATTTCCTATCTTTTTTGCAACACAGTTTTAAAGACTTTTACCTTATCGTAGACTTAGTTTTAAAAATATTCGAAAGACCTTTCCAAGCTTACGATGGTAACCTTATTTTGAAGAAAGAAAAACTTGTTTTTTCTTAAAAATTTAATTAAGGGTCCATGTTCATTTAGTATTTTAGACAACTCTTAAATGAACAAGAGGGGTTGTTGCTAGCTACAACAATTGGTGACTCACTTGGGAGAACCAATTATCTCTGATCTTCTATTGATGTTTTTCAAACTTCTAAAAACAAAAATTTTATCAGAAAACTTAATATTTATTATAGAAAGATAAAACATATTATACTTCAAACTGTCAATGATATTTTGTTTCAACCCCTTTCTGTTTTAATTACTTGTATCCTTAGTTTGTCCTTGCGTTTACATCAGCCCTTACTTGGTCTTAAAATAAAAATTAAAATAAAGTCTTCCCTGTATAGCAGTCCTTTTTAAATATGCTTTTTTTTCGCAGGTAGAGCCTCTGCTGCCAGCAGGCGTCCATAGCCTCGACAGGGTTACCTATTACCCAGTAATGATCCTTTATCCTACTTAAGGTTATTTACAACCTTTCAGAGAAAAACCCATTTTGACACTTTTTTCGTTTTTATTCTCTAAAGAACAATGTGTTGGTTTGGTGGCCAAATTATGACACAGTCATTCACTTGATTTACACTTTTGCTGAACAAGCTGGCTCATGATGAGACCCCTTGTCTTTTGATTGCAACAACCTTGAGTCGTTGCCCTGTTTTGGTGGACAGTATTGGCAAAGTCAGCAAGTTATAATATTTGTGATCATGATAAGTCGGCTCGTGATGAGACCTCTTATTCTTTGAGATATAGTGTTTTCTCGGATTGTTTCTCTGAATGCTGCGATATCCTTTAGCAGGGAGGAATTCAATTTTTTCCTTAAGAAAGTTCTGGAGGATAATAATAGAGCTTCTTTGGAAATGGATGTTTCTACAGGGACCCCTTATTTTGTTATTGATGCCTTTCATTGTACTGACGTAAAACAATTCCTTCACTAAGATTGCTTTCTTCAAATTTTTTGGAGTTGAAACTAGTATCATATATGGGTTAAAGTTCTATTGATAATAAAGATCAAGTTTCCAAAAAGATTTGCCATTTCATAGAAGCAGAAGTTCAAAATCTTGATAGAGAAAAAGGTGTCTTTTGTAAACGTCAAATGTTGTTAACCAAAGCAGACTTTATTATGGAGAAAAATATTTAATGAAATGAGAGGTATACATTCCCTAGGGTTATGTAGAGAATAGGGATAATCTCTTCTCTTATTTTGCCTACCAACTATTAAAAGTAAGCCTAATAACCTAACTGAACTACTCCTACTCCTATCCTAACTATATACAAAAATTTGACTAGCTGAAATGATATTTCCAGTGGATCCATCTTCTCATTTTTATTCCTACACGTATGTAACTTTCCAACATTAGTGTTAAGGATGGAACTTTTCTTGGACTGTTAATGTTGGATGTGGAATAAGAATGTATAAATTCAGTTGGAATTCTGTCGGAAATTTCTTTCTCATGAAAACTTCTTTCCAATTGGATATTTATTGGATCATAAAAATGAGGATGAATTTCTGTTATGGACTGATGATCTCGTAATAGAGGAAATTCTGAACTTCCTTGACACAGTTTAGCTTTCCAAAATGGTAGCTTGTCTTTTGAAAGTTCTTTGATAAGGTGCTCAACATACCAGAGTAATCTATCAAAAGTCTGAAAATTTAAAACACAAACTGATTTTGTACAAAATGAGTGCAAGTGAGAAAGAAAAAAATGATTATCTGTACAAATAAAATTACAACACAACTGGGATTGGCTTGTAATATTTTGTTGTTCACAAGAACTGGCTAGAGTTATGGGATCTGAGCAATTTCGATTCTCGTCTTGTGAATCCGAAGACAAGTTATGATTGTGAACAGGCATGGGGGTTTCTTCAAGATATGAATCATAGGTAGGGGTATTGTCTTGGATAGTAAAATCAGGCGAATGGTCTTTCGTTTTGAAATGAGGATTGAATGATATGATTTCCAAATTAGAATATCTCTCATCATTTGAGTTTTGATGGGTTACTTGGGATAAATTGATATCATCATCGTTGGCAAAGTAACCATCATAAATGATTTTACAGGTTTCCCTATATTTCTCTTTTTCGTCATATATTTTCAGACAAGGAAGGTCAAGTGGTTCTTGTTTGAAAATAATCAAAGGATGTTCTATAGCTATCTCTTTATCTTGAAAACCTAATGATGACTCATTTGAATAATCCTTTGTGCTTTTTGAGATATCTTTAATATTGAGGGGGGAAAGTTATCATCACTAGAAACATCAGGATAAAGAGAAAAGTGTGATTCTGAAACAATGGATTTGAGAATATCATCATGAAAAAATCTTCGTTCATCAAATTCATTATATACATCGGGCTTTAGATCATACCTTTGTGTACTGATACTTTTTGAAAGAGAAATAGTTTGTTGTTCTAACCTTGGCATCTGCATTTGTTGACTTGCAACGATATTATCTGACCTTGTATCAAAGTCATCTCCTGGTTCCAAGGCAGGCTTCCCTCCAGCATTCTCGCTTTTGTCTTCTTGTATTAGAGTATGGATAACTCCTAGGCTTTGGGGACTTTCTTCATTATGAGCGATTTGTATATTCAGATTGGAGTTCTCATTCATATTAGAAAGAAATGAGACAAAACTAGAACTAATTTATGCTTGATCAGATATAGGAGGTGTCATGCGGAAAGAGTTATGTTTGCGGACAAACCTAACCTCCCTAGGAGTCTAAGACTCTCTAGTGACAAACAAACAAACAAGAGCAATCCTTCTCTAAACATACATCATTCTATAAGAAACCAAGTGTTTTTCAATCTTACCTTAGGTCCAACGCTTGTTGTAGCAGTCCAGCCTTGCTGATCCAGATGAGCTCCTCCTTCACTTTAAGACCTGCATACACTAACAAAGTAAACGATTACATAACACCTGAATAATTCATAAAACAAAGCATATTCATCACATAGACCAAGGAGTACATGAAATAATTCATTAACAACGAATCATTGAGAAGAATGGACTTATTTGTATTAAGGAAACAAAAAAGGAACCATTACAACCTGAGCCTTGGTGTTGTGCAAGCTCCTCCCAGGGTCCAACAAGAGATTTCCTCTACTTTGACAAGCTCACCCACTCCCGATATGGCAACAAGGAAGGATAGTGATCTCTCCTCACAAGTCAACAATGGAAGTCCTAATTCCAGCAGCATTTACCCTTTAGAATGTTCAGCTTTCAACCTCCCATCCTCTGGCCCAATGCCTGTATTTATAGTATTCTAGAGGAGGTTATTCAGTTCCAACATCAATGGGATACTCCCTCTTTTGGATGGGGT
>APFE030431524.1:67367-90645 GCA_000404065.3 Pinus taeda
ATAATAAGTTATTCATATATCAGACATAAATAAATGACTCCACAATACAGAAGTGCCAAACGGTAACTCATACATTCATGCAATAACATATAAACAACTGAAAACTGTAAATCACTTTAAGAATATAAACAGAAATGGCCAAGAGATAAAAGTACCATTTATGACTAATCCTACTCATAAACTTCAAGCAAAAAACGATTTATCTCTACTTGTTCTAACATCTACTAAGAGTACAAAAGTGCAACATCAGTAGCAGACATCAAAATGAAAATAAAAATAAATCTCGATCCATCCATTCATCAAAACCTCCTCTGAGGGTGCAGAAGTGCATGTTCTGAGGATAAGTTTTTGACAAATCTCTGGACCCTTCTCTAAATGCATGAGAAGGGTTAAAATACTACTTCCTAATTCTAATAATAGTTTTTTTACAAAATTTTAGGATACAGTTTTCAAATGACCATCCTTTTTCTAATCTAATAAAAAAGAAAAAACAAACTTCTAAAAATAAGCTATTTCTGAACTTGGTCCTTAAAACTGCAAGTGTTCATCATGGACTTGAGAAGAGTCGGTTGGCCAACTTCTACGCTGAGCTGGGCTGCGAAAACAAAATCTATGAGAGTTGGCACTACTTTTTCGGCTGATTTTATGATGCATTTCACAGTCATCCATTGACTGTGTGGCTTGACCAAGTATGCCCAGTAACACTCCCAATTTAACCTGTTCAATGCCTGGATCGCTTTTCCCTTTTCCTGAGCCTTCTGCTTCCATTCTACCTCCAGTCGTAGTTTATTTGGTAGGTACCCCGGTGTGGTCTCCTCGATTAAGTTGGCTCTGTGTAAATTCTCATTTACACAGTCGATAAGAATGTTTGCCTGCGTGGCCACTGTCTCCGCTGCTTGTTCTGCCTACCTGATTTGATCGTCCCATTTGTTAAAGAGAAATTCCTTATGATTCTCGTTTATTCTGGGTGCATTTGCTCTTTTCCCTTCCTCTCCATCCTTGGCCCAATCCACGATATCGGCGTTTGTGGCAGCGTCTATGAGTGGTAGCCATTCAGACGAAAATTTATTGATGTCCGGCATCCCAAATAGCCTACAAAGCATGGCTGCAGCAAAACAATACGGAGAGGTGAGGGAACCAGTGCTGTACATACCGTTTTTGTCCTTTTTGAGCGGCTCCTCTTTTCTGGACCAGTCTTTAGTGGTCTCTGCTAGGTTTGGGTTCTCTGCTGCAAATTTCTTGACAAATTGTGCATTGTAGGTCGTCTGAGGTTTAGGAAGATGATACATAAGTTTTAAGTCTTGCGCGACAAATGATCCTATGAGCCCATATCCCTGAACCTTGAATTGTCTTCCGTGTAACTCTGCATTGTCAAGTATCCACTTGATCATATCTGTAGATGGTAAAATTTTGGGTCTAGCTGCTATTCGGTGAAGAAATGAACATGCTAGCTCCTCTAAGGATGCCTCGGAAGAGTGTTGCAAGCCCACGGTAGTATCAAACTTCATTACTCTAGGATTTTCTTCCTCCAGCAGCCTATACATGCCTTCCCATGTCGAAATTCCTGCATCCCTGTTGCAGGCAGTGTCTGTATACAAAGGCGCCATCTCTTTCGTCTTTTCCTTCGCCTCGAAGCCTTGAGCTTTATGTTTCTTTCCCATTTGCTCCTGCGTTTGGCTTTGAATCGTCTTAGCTCTTTGTTCCTACAGATTACGAGTGAAGTGGAAATCACTGATTAAGAAAGGTGATGGGAGAGTTTTAAATGCAACAGATATATCAAATATGCCACTTTACGTGACGTAATTATTTATAAAAGCACGCGTCTTCATTTCATTTAATAACTGACAACTAATCCATTTACTATCATTAAAAGCGCAAGATTTTGGGTCAGATTATGGTAGGTGTCTTTTCTTTGAATGGCGCGCCCGAAGGATTCGTGATTAAGTGATTCATGGTTTGCTTACGTAACATCGAAGATCGTACCATCGCAAATCGCGCCAATCGCAAATCGCAAGATCACAGATTGCACCATCGCAGCGATCGCAACATCGCAGGTCACAGAAGTTTAATGTTTTTCAAGTATTTCCAGTTTATTTCTGCGATATGCGATCTTGCGATCGGTGTTATCGCAGATCGACAGATCTTGAGGTTTTTCCTTATGAGCATTACTTCATTGCGATGCGATGTTATGCTTAACACGGGGGTCTTGCGCATACTGATATTATAGGGGAATGAAGGCATTTCCTATCTTTTTTGCAACACAGTTTTAAATACTTTTACCTTATCATAGACTTAGTTTTAAAAATATTCGAAAGACCTTTCCAAGCTTACGATGGTAACCTTATTTTGAAGAAAGAAAAACTTGTTTTTTCTTAAAAATTTAATTAAGGGTCCCCGTTCATTTAGTATTTTAGACAACTCTTAAATGAACAAGGGGGGTTGTTGCTGGCTACAACAAGAAGATAAATAATACAAGGGACCTACTTCTTATCTTTCGCTTCCCTTTGTGTCCTTTGAATAGCTCCTATCACTCCTCGAATTGAATCTGCTCAATAAGTACCTGCAATCATAAACAAAGGAAAAGAACCAATCAAAGCAAGAGATCTATCTACTATAAGAAAATGGAATCAAAATCATTTACACATATAATCATCATACATACAGACAAGAATATGTGAAAAGGTGTAAACAGATTTATTAAGAAGAAGGAAGAGTTACAACCAAGAAGTTTGATCCCATGTCACTCATCCAGCTTGAGTTCCATCCTTCATCACACAAAAAGAACAACACTTCGGTAGAATAAGAATACTTGATTATAATCTCAAACATCACACCAACAATATCTCCTTACAAATTCTCAAAGTCTATCTCTTTGATCACTTAGATGAGTGCTCAATTTATAGGAAAATGGAGTTGGTTTGGTCATAAATGAGGGTATTGAATGGCCTACCAAACTTAGAGTTAGTTTCCATGGAGGAAGGGATGAGAGGATAGGAGGTTACTTAACTCATTCCCTATCCAATTTCGAGCTCATAGGAGATGATAAGTGTCGGAATCTTCGAGAAGGCTCCAAAAGATAAGAATATTCCCAGAACCCTATGAGGATTTCACTCAATCTCACCCAACACAGGTCAATGTGGGCCTAGGTGCACTAAAATACATCCTTACGTGGGCCTACCTGCATTGAAGCACATTTACCCCTGACCAAGGCTGCGTTGGTCCCTCAAGGAGGCATTTCTGGAGGGCTTCAGACCAAGAAACTTTCAGGGAAGGAGGCATTCAAAGTGATGACTTGTCTAGGGCATGTAGCAACTGAATTAGGGATTGATGAGCCCTAATAGTATTGATCTGAATGTTGGGATTGATGTGCCCAAATGGATATGTAACACATATTCAAATCATGGATGATCATTTCCAACTCAAGCTCATGTGTCAAATAATTCTACTCGTGCTCATTCAGTTTCCACAATTCATAACATACCACATGGCCTTCCTACATAATAAATCCACCAAGTCCTCTCATGCAAGAATTTTTGCATACCACAAACTCCTTGTCGAGATCTGCAATCTTTAACATTGGAGAATTTGTAAAATTTTTCTTTAAATACTAAAAACTTGTTGTGCATTCCTCATTCCATTCAAATTTCTTACCTTGGCTCTGCACTGACGTAATAGGTTATGCGAAGTTCCTGATGAATCTCCTATAGTAACTAGCTAGCCCCATAAATGATCTTACCTTGTCCACATTTCTAGGAGTTGCCCACTCCATGATAGCCCTTATTGTCTCTAAATCCACTGCTATGCCTTCCTTGGAGACCACATGACCCAAGTAATGTACCTTTGTTTGACATAAACTAGATTTGCTAAGCTTAGCATATAACTGATGCTCTCCCAGCAATATCAACGTTGTTGCTAAATGCTCAACATGTTTGTCCTCATTTTTAGAATATATCAAGATTTTATCAATGAACACAATAAGAAACTTATCCAGATAAGGATGAAACACATTATTCACCAAGTATATAAAGGTAGCTGGAGAATTAGACAAACCAAATGGAACTAGAACAAACTCATAATTCTCGTACCTGGTCCGAAAAGTTGTCTTATATATGTCATCTTCTTTAATGTGTACCTGATGATATATAGATCTCAAATCAATATTTGAGAGAATTGCTTCTCCCTTCAACTGATCAAGCAAGTCATCAATCCTTGGCAACAGATACATGTTCTTGATTCTCACCTTGTTCAAATGCTTGCAATAAATTCATAACCTGAGAGTACCATCCTTTTTCTTCACAAACAATACCAGTGCACCCCAAGATGATACACTTGGCCTAATGTATCCCTTGTCAAGAATTTCCTTTAACTGCAACTTCAATTCTATTAACTATGGTGTGCTCATCCTGTAAGGTGCCTTTAATGTTGGTGTTTCGCCTAGTACCAACTCAATATAAAATTATACTTCCCTGTGAGGCGGAAAATCTGGAATCTCTACTGAAAACACATCCTGAAATTACTGCAAGATTGGGTACCTTCTCAATACCTTTTCACCCTCAACATCCTTACCTTTGTTACTAGAAATATGCATTGAAAATAACACACACCCTTTTCTATGACTACACTTTTCCTGCATAATTGTAACCATTCTACGTGATGTTTCCTTCTTCTTACCCTATAAGATTCTATGTTCTCCATTATCGTCCAAGCACTCAATGACATTGTCATAACAATCCACTTTGGTCCTATGAAGATATAGCTAGTCCATACCTAATAACATACTATATGACCCCAACCGAAATACATTCAATTGTGCTAATGTAGACATACTATTCAACTTGAATGCACAAACTCTTACCTAGTGATATACTCTCTTCTTTGTACCTGTATCCGACTGCACTAGCTAGGATTCTGCATGCACTTCTTTATTCAAACCACACTTATCCACCATGTCATGACTAAAATAACTATAATTATAGATCCGGGTCAATCAAAATGGAAAAAACTTGATTACAAAGCTTACCATCCATCTCGATAATAGTTTCTTAGTGCTCTGCCTACATGTTATCCAGCACTGCATAAATACGAGGAATTCTCTGCCCAACATCCCCAACAGTTTGTGCCTCTTGTGAACTATAAATCAGAGGCATACCACCCTAATTTTACAGAAAATATCTTGTAATATGTTCCTTACCACATGTCCAACACTCCAACCGTCATGTACCATCACCTTTATTCCGCTGTTGTGACCCATGTCCCTGTCTAGCTACATTGAACTTCTTGTATGGTGAAAAATTTTGTTTCTCTTCTACATTTTGAGGCCTTTCTCTTTTTGGATGCCATTTACCTTTACCTTGATCTTTCCCTTTCCATCCTTGCTGAGATTCATTCTAACACTTTGACTGCTTATAATAATGCTTCAATTTTCCAATAACTCTCTCAAGTGACCGAAGCTCATCATACTCAATTTGATCTCTAAAATCTAATGGAAATACACTAACAAATATCTGAACTTTAGCCTTCTCATCCTTAATATACGATACATACCTCAATATCTCTAGGAACTTAGTCATATACTCCTCATTTGTCATTGATCCCATCTTTAGATCATAAAATTCTTTAGCCTTACTGTCGTGATACCTTTCTGACAAGTAATTCTTCCTGAAAATACTTTTGAATTCATGTCAACTCAACTCCTTTGTCCTGATATCTCTAACCCGCTTCAGATATTCCCACCAGATGTCTACTTTTCCTTTGAGGCTGAAGACAGCTATTATGGACTTCATATTCTCTGTGTACTCATGCAACTCAAAGAATTTCTTCATCCCAAGTAACCAAGTCTCTACATCCTTCGACTTCTTCAATATCCAGCAAAAATAGGTAGCTTAGCTTTCTTAAACTCATCTAAAAAATATTCACTATCACTCCTCCTGTAAGGATGATAACGATGATGATCATAGTGCTTGTCAAAACTAGACCCAGAATAGAACTGTGTCCATCACCTCTCCTATCTAGAGTTTAGAAGAACCTGCCATCTCTAACTGTGTCATCCCTATCTGACCTATGCCCACCATGAGATATATTTCCATATGCCCCATTAGTTTTGTCCTCCTGTCCATGGTTGATCCAAAGTGTTCCCCGTCTCTACAATTCTGAGCAACTTTTAAGGATTACTACATTGACTTTTGCTTTCTTCTCATGTTCTTGCATGATTTTATCATTATCTTCTTTGGAATTTCTTAATTATTCCTTCAATCTTCTCACTATGTCTACTAAATTAGAAGAGTGCCCAACACCACGGTTCTCATCTAACCCATAGGGTGAATATCATGAACTGTATTTTACCATCTTGCTAGTCTTCTTTATCTCTTTCCTGCTAAACATACCATGTTAGCTAAAAAAAAATATAAACATAATCAACATACCTCAGTGTAGCTCAGGGAGGATATCTTATCTACATGATCAACTAGATTAGAAAAATACATGTATAAACATAATCATAACAACATATAGATATCAGCCTAACTAGCGTCCAATCATCAATGCATGGCCCTATCAACCACACATCATGACCTCATCCATGACAACTAAAACCATGTAAATGTATGTATAATCAAGATACGTATAACCTACATGCGCACGCGATACATACAAACATTGTCATGCATAACTAGTGCATAACCGACCTATACTCATGAGAAACACATCCAAAAACACACCATCATCTTTCACATGGTGACACAAATGCAACCATGACTAAAACCATGCATACATAACAAGTGCATAGACCACAAGTATAAGGAACGCATATGAAACCGACATTAATGCATGACCAACTCCCCACCCATCTAGTCCAAAGGGGTGAACCATGTTCTGATACCACTCTATAACACCCTTCTTCCACATTTACCCAAACTAACCAGTCCATTGGGGTAAACATGTGACGAGAGGCTACTACAATTTTATTCAAGTCCCCATGTATATTTAAGTGGAAATGAAGGAACAGGGACAATTTGACCTTCTACACCTGCAACAAAACCACGAGAGTGGTCCATCCCATCCAAATGACTAGCCCCTAATACAAACTAACATTTCACTGCCATAGAGCCTCCGTCACTCCCATGAAATGAGCATTCATGTGACTGGGGCCCTCCAGTTTCTCTCACAACATGGGCATGCAAGTGATAGAGGTATTTTTCATCTAGTTCTAAGCCTCCAACCCCGGATTTTGTGCCACTTTTTCAGGGCCAAGACACAAGCCACTACTGAGAACTCCATGAAACTTTCAAGAATGAAAAGTAATATCGAAACAAGGATGAAAATTCAAATACTTGGTTGGACCCCTACTAGCCATGACAGACATTTCATCAAACATGTCACAAATATGCATTCTACAGGTCATAACAACAGATCTAAGCTTAGGGGTCTCATAATTATATGAGAATCACTAAGAATAATTGATGCCTTATCACATTAGTTGCATTATCATCTAATAGGTCATATATTCATTGTACATTCATTTACAAATCAAAACATGATTAGAGCCATACATCATCATTGCCATAAAACATGCTCATAACTAGCATATACAGAAATAGCAAGGATACAACAACCATAAATTCATCCTACGAACTAGTAAATTTTCTCATAAAATACCAAGGAGAAATAGTTCTTATTAATCAATGAATAGGCCAACTAGGTTTGGAACTTCGTTGTACCATCTAGCCATATATTGGTTGAAACAATTTTTTTTTTTAGCCAATAACCCTCGTTCCATATTCCATTCATGAATGTGGGACTCATAACCAAAACTCAACCAGGGCTTCCCGAGGCTACACAACCTCACCCTCATCAAGAGAACCAGGCTTTAACACAATCCTCACTGGATCACTAGGCCAAAAAAATCAAACATACAATACCAGGCTTTACCATAATCCTCATTGTATCACTATGCCAAAAACAAGCATGGATGCCACCGGATTTATCCACCTACACTGTGAGGAATTTTCCTATCTCCTAGTCTCTAGGATTTACTGTATATCTTGCCATTCACAGATCAAGGATTCCTAGGCCTAATTGAGACACCAGTCTCTGGGTTTTAACGCAATCCATATTAGATCACTAGGCCCTAACCGAGACTCCACCCTCCAGGCTTTACCATATATCCCATCGTGGGATTCCTAGGCCTAATGGAGAGTACCCACCTCTAGGATTTATTGTATATCCCACCATTCATCAATCAATGATTTCTAGGCCCACCGAGGCAACACAAAATCCGGCCTTACTGCAACCCACAATCTCGTTCAGGGGTCACTAGGTCGTGTCTTTACCACAATTCACAGTCTAGTTCAGGGATAGCTAGGGCATGTGTTCTTCCTTTCATAGATCCACCTCACTCATCTTTGAATCCATTCGAAAATCCAGATCAAACAAAAACATGAGAACCCGTCATACCATGGTTATCCGGAAATGGAAATGCAAGGTTGAAGAACACTTTCACACCTAGAAAATCCCATGCCCGTGACAGCAAAAAGCACCAATAAAACACGTGCATAACCATCCATGCTAAAACTAGCAAGTAAAATCACACATGCAAATCGATACCTACAAATAATCTAGTTGTAACTTCTTTATCTTGCTCTTCCTTGCTTGATCTTTTCTTTTGTTGGTCTTCTTTGCTCTTCTTGATCCAATGCTAGAGTGATCCAAGAAAACTTTGTGTCCAAGCCCTATGAGAGAAAGAGAATAGAGAGAGAGTTCCAAAAGTGAACTGACAAAAGGTACCAATTGATCCTCATAAGCCTTTTTATTAATCGGGCCTCTATTTTCTTCAATTTTCCATTATTTTCCTCCTCACATGCAACCTATAACCTTTCACCTTGCTTTCTCCTAATTTGCATTTTTTTCATAAATAAATTTCCAAAAATGCCATTTTTTCTTTCCAAAGTATTTTCCATTTCCTTTGCCAATTTCCTTAACCGTAATAAACCAAATTAACACCCAGACTAGGATGTCTTGCCCAACATTGAGCTTGGAATAAGTGTCCCATAACTGTCGTTATTATTATTTATTTATTAACTTTATTTACATGGAATTTTCACGAGGGTTGTTACAGTAGCAAGGGATATTAAATGATAATAGGAAATTTAATTTAATGTTTGTGAGTGTTGTGGATTAGACTCAAAACTATATTTTATTGTGAGTCACACGTTATGATTATAAGCACATCTATAATGTGATGCTTGAGTTGATGTAGTGGTCCTATAGAATTGTTTTGTGTACATTTGGTATCTACATGAGTGGATTGTGTGGGTATGTATTGAGTCAAATGGTGATGAAGTAAAGTGTGCCCCCACATAGTTCATGGTAATCTAAAAACCACTTTGTAGTTCAATTTTGTGGTAATCCATAAATCACATGATAGAGGAAACGCTTTGGTTAGCTGGAAATGACTTGATCTGATGGTTTGTGGTCATCCAAAACCACTTGATGTGTTGTTCATATCAATCAAAACCCATGTGAGGATGTGATGAAGAAATGCAAGTTTGCGAGAAACAAGGAACACATGGACATGAATTCCTATAGATTTTTTTGTTCCTTGGAAGTCTAATGTAGGAGCATCAGGAGCATGGTTAACTGTAAGCTGAGAAAACCCAAGATGATGGTGATGGTGATGTAGGGGACTTAAAGGCATGTACCACACGTACATGTATGAAGATATGATGCTTGAATTAATCATGTACATGAAGGGATATCCCAGTAAATCGGTAGTTGTAGTGGTTGGTTACCCATGCATTTTGGTGGATGGTTTTTTCTCCATATGGACATCAACATGATGTGTGTGCGCACCAAGTTGGACCAGATCGACTTGTTGATCAAGAGGTTATTCAATTTATAGTGGATCATGTAAAGACCTTAGCTAATCGAGATTAAGACACGTAGTCATTAAGGGGGAGTATTGGAGTATGTAACTCCTACTTGTCTTAAGTGTGATAATTGGTTCAATAATGAGTTTGTTCCTACTACATTGAATTTGTTTAGATCTAATTAGTTTGACAGATATTTGTTGGACGAATTAAAGTTAGTGCTCCTTGCATGTTTCACGACATGTGCCTAACAACCTCTTAATTTGTTTAGAAATATTTTTGGCGAAATCACATAATTGATCATTTGTCGACGCTTTTCGAACCAACTAGTGTGGTTCATCGTCAGGACAAGTTGTCTTGACGATGAACCACACTAGTTGGTTCGAAACGCGTCGACAAAGGTCATTTTTATGTGATTCACGCAGAAGCTATTCTTATAACTATGACAGATCACAAAAGTCTCAATTCTACAATTGATATGAGAAAATTCAAACATGAACCTCCAATAAAAATTGGCAAGGCCCAAGAATTTGCGAAGCATTGTTAGGGTGGTCTGGGCTAGGCAATCCCGAATGACTTAGATCTTAGCCGGATCCACATGCATGCCTTTCTCATTAATGATGTAGCCTAGATATTGGACTTAACTCATGCCAAACGTGCATTTCTCTAAGTTGGAACATAGTTTGTGTTGTCGTAGGGTTTGAAGGACCTATTGAATGTGTGGCATGTGCTCTTCCCAACTCTTGCTTAAGAAGAAGATCTTGTCCATATATACAACCATGAATGAGTTAGTGAAGGGGCAAGATGTCATCCATCAAGCTCATAAAAGTTGTAGGGGCATTTTCCACCCTGAAAGGCATGGCCAACCACTAGAAAAGGCCCTCATTGGATTTGAAGGCGAGCTTCCATACATTTGTGGGTTCTATTAGAACCTGGTGATGGCTAGACTTCAAATCGATCTTGCTGATATACTTGGCCCAATTGAGCTGGTTAAGAAGGTCATCAATCCATGGGATTGGATACCCATTCCTGACAATGATTTTATTTAGTACATGATAATCAATGCAGAGTCTCTAGGTTCCATCCTTCTTCTGTGCAAGTACAATTAGGCTTCCACAAGGTGAGGAACTTGGTCGAATGTGCCCTTTTTGCAACAACTCCTGAATCTGCCTTGATATCTACATTTTCCAGATTGGAGTAACGGTATATCACCCCATTGGGTAGAGGTCCTATGTGGGCCAGATCGTCCGAATGCTTGACCTAATAGTGCAAAGGTACCCCTGTGGGTGAGGAGAAGGTGTCCATGTATTCTTCAACAACCTTATCCACCTGATTCTATGTAGTATACCTAGGGGGGATATTCTGGGGTACAGAGGGAGGTACCTAGGGGAATAATGTAATAATGTGATGGGCCATAGTTAATAAATAAAGTGGTTAACCCGCATCATGTAAGGGACCACAAGTAGTTAGGAATAATGTGATTTGCATTAGATACATGGTATTGAAAGACCCATGGTAATGACCCAGGGTATTGTATGTATGAAGCCTATATAGAGGCTAGAGACTCCCCATGAAGATATGTGAAGGATTATTGTATTGGCAAGCATATGACTTGTGGAGTGTTGGAGTGTTCTCCTTAAGGAAGGAGAACACTCCACAAACCATATGCTTGCCAATACAATAATCCTTCACATATCTCTATGGAGAGTCTCTAACCTCTATATACGCGTCATACATATAATACCCTGGGAAGGAACACTCCACAAACCATATGCTTTCCAATACAATAATCCTTCACATATCTCCATGGGGAGTCTCTAGCCTCTATATAGGCTTCATACATACAATACCTTGGGTCATTACCATGGGTCTTTCAATACCATGTATATAATGCAATGGGCTTATCACATTATTCTTAACTAATTGTGGTCCCTTACATGATGCGGGTGAACCACTTTATTTATTAACTATGGCCCATCACATTATTACATTATTCCCTTGGGTACCTCCCTATGTACCCCAGAATATCCCCCCAGGTATACTACATTCCACCCCCCTTAAACATGTTTCATCCCCAAAACATAAGAAGAAATCAAATAATAAGATCTACACAAAAGAGTAGTCCATTGGTACCATGCACGTGCGTCTATCCATCCAAGAGAAAGGTGAACCCTCAATCTAGTTGGTGCCTCGCTCACTGGAGATGGAAGTTGATCCTGGCAGCTCCTCTATGTTGATGTGTTGTGGGTGGATTGTCACACCACTCTATCAGTTGTCTAGGGGTTGTTGTCCTTGTTGGTTTTTGTCTTGTTGGGTGATGTGGATGGTGATATGCTGAAGCTTTAACTGATGGAATATCTTTCGTTAATTCCTCTACTATTGGTGCCTGAGTGGTGTCTGGTGTTTTTTCTGGTACCTGGTGTTTTTTCTGGTACCTGGTTTGATGTTTGTGTTTGGTTTTTGACCATCATAGGCTCATCATCTAATGTGTTAGTGTCATTAGATCTTTGTGCTTCTGCCTCCATAGTCTCTACCTGGGTCTTAATGGAAATATCCTACAATGTAATTTTCTTCTTTTTTATACCAGAGCTTCATGAATTTCTTCTGCACATTAATATTGACAGTACACACAGATTCCATCCAAGATCTCAAAACAACATCCATATTATCCATATTTGAAGTATAAAAATCACAATGCAACACGTACTTATCCATAGAAAGCTTCAAATCTTTATAAATTTGACATCCTCATTATCAACCTGTGTGTTTTTAATGTGTTTTACTGGAACTTGCAATTTTTTTGCCAAATTAACATTGATAAAATTATGCTTGCAACTAGGATTTCTAGGCACAATGATATTCTCCTTTTGAATACATCCATGAACTTGTAATAAGGATATACTAGCAGAAAATAATCCTTTAGGTTTTTTGGTTTCCTTCTTTCCAGTATGAGGCATTTGTCCAAAAATAGTTTTTCAATTTCATCAGCATGACCTAACTTTAGAATCTCACTGTCAAGTGATTTCCACCATATAATAGCCTCACATTCCAAATAATACCCTATTTTATCCTTCCAACACCATGGGCGATCAATATTATGAGATTCTATAAAATTTTCAATAGTCGGCCCATCATCTTTTCCTACAAAAAACATCTTGCTAGAAGCCATGAAGAGGGTTTTGAAAAAAACACTTACTTTGGAAAAAGTTTAAAATGGATACAACTCGCTCAATATGGCTTAGAATCCTTATTATAACCTGTTTTGGGAAATGGAATGACCATTCTACATCTCCTTGTGTGATATAAATCCCGATCTAAGCACTGTGGAATTCCAGATTCACGCTGCAACTGTCCTGCTGTCACAAAAAAAATCTAAAAAAAGAGATGATTTTAAATCAACGATATCTCTCTCATCCGAACTCCGATTCGACTGATTTTTTTTTTCAAATTGGGTAAATTTTCAAGAGGATATCAAATATGCAATTAGTTTCTCAAAATTATTCACAAAAACTACAAAAATTGACTGGATATCCATCATCCACTAATCTTCGTCAAAAACATATTTACAACACAACTGATTTTTAAATCAGGGATATCTCCCCCATCTGGACTCCAATTCAACCGATATGTTTTGTTTGAATTTGCGTATTCTTCACAAATAATCCATATCTGAAATTTGTTTCTATAAATGTTGCACAAAAAATTTCATATCTGATCTGCAAACTCACCGCCCCAAATTTTTTTATGCAAAAAACAAAAAAAACTCTCCCCTCTCTGCCCAAGAAAGTGCTCTGATACTGCCTATAATAGATCTGACCTGCAAATATATGATAAAGAAAATATACCCAGAAATAACAAGAGAGAAATAGATGAACTTCAGATCTTTATTAATATCAAACCCTTGAGGTAGGGTAACACCATACAATCATTCCTTAAGGAAGGAGAACACTCCACACGCCATATGTTTGCCAATACAATAATCCTTCACATATCTCCATGGGGAGTCTCTAGCCTCTATATAGGCTTCATACATACAATACCCTGGGTCTTTCAATACCATGTATCTAATACAATGGACTTACACATTATTCCTAACTACTTGTGGTCCCTTACATGATGTGGGTTAACCACTTTATTTATTAGCTGTGGCTGATCACATTATTACATTATTCCCTTGGGTACCTCCCTCTGTACCCCATAATATCCCCCCTAGGCATACTACATTCTATTGCATGGGCAAACCCTTTCTTAGGTCGATGGACGTGGTCACTATCTTCCCCTTACTTTAAGAGTGAATAAGAAAGAAAACAAATTTCCCAGTCTAGGAGATGATCTCACTTCATTGCATAGCAGATATCAAAGAGATGGCGATAAGTAGGGCTACCTTCAATATCCTGTATAACTTAGTGCCCAAAGTAATAATAATAGATCAAGGCATGGACTCCTACATATCATGACACTTCCACAAGTATGGTTGGCATAATAATACATCACAAACTTCAAGAGGTGACACATCACACAATACCTTATACGTGAAGGGCTTGATGTTGTAGGGAAGGTGGCATTGATGGCTAATGCAAAGCTCTTGTCCTTGGTGGAGTCACCCGATGGTGTATGGTTGCGGGTGTGGTGTAGTTGGTAGGCCCAACCACTTAATGAATTCTATTGAAATGAGGTTCTTTTTTCTCTCGTTGTTGACAATGAACTGCAATGGAGAACCCTTGACCCACATATGTGAGTGGAAGATATACTCCCCCTCCTTTGGATATTCGGGCTCAATATTCTAGACTTTGGTGGTGGCAACGGTGGCACTGGGTTCTACGTCAATAATTTTCTTCCCATTTTCGTTCCCCTTGTCGGGTTCTAGCTTAGAATCAAAACATGCATCGAACTTTGAAGCTTTTAGCTCAGCCACGAATAACTGCTTTGTGCGACATTCATTTTTGTTGTGAGTGGGGTTCTTGTGGAACTCACACCACTTTCTTATGTCTTTCTTCATCTTCATAGTGCCATTCTGTTCTTGCAGCTTCGATGGGTTTTCCTAGGCCTCTCCACCTTGGTTATGTCATTTTTTCTATGGTTTCAGAGTGCTCTTGCCCGACTTTTGATTCACAAATCCAAAGTCGTGCTTCTTTTGTTTAATTTTTTGTTCAATAATGGCAACAAATCAGTATGCTACACCAAGCGAGGAGATGTCTAGGAACTCCATTTCTTTTTGAATGGATTTGTGGAGACAACCGTAGTATTTGAGCACAAGATGTTGCTAAGAATCTTTGATACCCAGATTTGTGCGTAGAGTATGAAAAATATTTGTGAACTCATGCACATCTTGGTCCTTTTGCTACCACAATGTGGTCCATTGTATGTACATGTCGTCATAGCTCCCCATAGGGTAATATTGTTCCTTTATAGTGTCTTGGAAAGAGTTCCATAGGATGCAACTATAAATAGAGAGGGTTCCTCGACCTTTTTCTCACAATAAGTTTCCCACTTGTCCTTGACATGGGGAGGCAACCTTAAGCAATGCAAAAGTAATCTTTTCCCTATCTGAGAAACTGTGGAATGAAAAGTAGCTTTCTAGTAGATTCAACCATTTATCTAGAACATTTGCATCTATTTGGCCTTCGAATATAGGGATATCGAAGTTAACTTGTATCTTGAAGGGGGAAGCACCTTTGAAATGAATATTGGATGAAGATGCATCGCATGTGGGCATCCGCCAAAGTATATGGAGAAAATTATCCATCATTCATTCCTTTGCCACTCGAGGGCTTCTTTGAGCAATAGTTTGATAGGATATCCTCCTCCCTGGTCTTTCTTTTCTTCTTCCATGGGAGACCATTTGTGTTGAAGGGGATGGTCTTGCAAAGGCTCAACCATTTCAAGTCCCAACTCCTTATACCCTAAACTCGTTAAGGACATGCATAAAAAAACATAGAAATATCACACCACTTTGATACCATTGATCCAAATTTATGAAGGAAAAAAAAACTTCAATTAATTAATAACAAAGTATTGAAAATTGTTTACATGCAGAATGGAAATAAAATAGCTTGGGCGATGGTAGCTTATCTTGGAGAAGATGTGGTGACTACATGCCATATGAACTAAATTGCAATGAGGCTCAAAGGCCTTTTTATCATAAAGAGGAAGTGCGAAACCCTAACACTAGGAGATGAAGCACCAACGGTTTTAGGCCTCACAGGGGTAAGTTGAACCACCAACTTCCCTGGGTCATAACTTTGGCATACGATCTCTGTTTGGATATCATAATACCTCGTTGCAATGATCTGCGTGAGGAGGAAAAATGAAAATGTGAAACACATTTTGGCATTTTTTTGGTCTCTCAGTTTTCCCAGAAAACATATTTTAGTACCTCAAAATGGCTCTGAAAGTTTAGGATTCAAAAAACTACCAAAAATATAAAGTTGTTGTAGAATTAAGGAAATTAAAAGGAAACAGTGTTGGGGTTCCAAGTAGAATAGGCAGGTGGCCACCAATATCCACCTGGATCACTCATGAATATCTCCTTTTACACATTTCAATTGGTTTTTATTAGTGTCAACTTGTTGATTTCAAAGATTATGTGAATACTCTCTTATGTTATCCATTAAAACCAAGGCAAACCCTAAGTTATGGTGGTTGGGACGATACTCTAGATGGGGCTCCTAATACAAACAATGTGAGGTCTAATTGGTACTTGACATAAGGGAGATCCCCTATATGTTGGCAGTAACTAGCACCGTCAACATTTTGACACTGGAAGGAGGGCCAGATGACAAGTTGTGCCTGTTGAGTTGCCTTGAATCTCTTATATTAAATGGCTCATTCCAAAATCATACTCCCAGTGTGTTTTTCCAATAGATCCTATGGTTAAAGTTTAATCCTTGATGAACCCCTTTATAACTTGTCTCAATTAAAATTTGGTGAGAGTGAAATATCCATAGTCAAGCATATATCTAATTTGATCTATTTTTGTGAATTTTATGAAATCGATTTTGAATATGTTGCTCTTATACTTTTCTTTCTCACCCTTGAAGGTTGATTTAACCATTAGTTTCATACGTTACCATCTGCGTCCATTCATTCATTTGATCAATTCCTTAAGGATTTTCATCAAGCCTTTGATATGTATGATTACCAAGATGTTTTTTAAAGGATCAACCAACTAAGAATGTACCCTAATGAATCAATTGGGGAATTTCCCAATCAATTCCTTCATCTATGTTATGAGTTTCCTGAAGGAGTTATGGATTGATATTTATTTAAACAAATGTTTGAGCATTTGGTTCTTATCTTTTTGAATCCATGTGAATCTGAACCCCCAGATCACCCTACTCTCCCAACTTTTACAAACCATGAGACAACTCTAATTTCAGAGGAGGAACCTATTATTCCTTTTGTTCCTTGTCCTCCTCCTTTTCTAGTACAAGTTTCGTTGCCTCCTTGTGATGATGTTGAAGTTGGGAAATTTGAAAATCAAATGATTGATCTGTCTCTTCAACCTTCATCCACTTTTCATGATCTAGATCCAATGGAGGAAACCTTGAAATGGTTTATGAAGCCTAGGGTGAAGACAAATCCATCCATTCCTAAAGAAGATATTAACACTCATAAATTTCATCTGGGATCCAATTTGTATACTTTTTCTCCTCTATTATCCCATTCTCATGATCCCTTGTCCCTTGATTTGCTTGATCAATCTCTTCCAAATCCAAGGATCGATCAGGAGCAAGGTAGTCACATTTCATAGGCAGATGAGCAGAAAGGTGAATATTCTTTCAATCTTTCTTCTATTTTTCAAAGTCCTATGTGTAAAAGCAATGTTCTTTCGTTCTCGGCTAATTTAAAACCTACTAATCTCGGTGATCAGTCAAAAGAAGTAAATTTTCGTAATCAATCTAAAGTCTTGGGCAACCATCATTCTGATGATGATGACTCTATTGATGAATATGATCGTGAATTCCCAAGTGCAACAACTCATCTTTCAGTTTCTTAAGAAAAGTTTTATTTGAAAGATTTAGATTTAGAATCCAATTTGGTCAAAGAATATTATCTCATGGAAACTTCCTCTTCACCTCACTATCCCTTGTGCTCTATTGTTTGTAGTGAATTAACTTGTGAAGAAGATACTCCATCCTCTTAGGGTTCATCATCTAATGAATTGAATTTTGGATTGATACAAGTTAGTGAGGTTATCCATAATGAAGAAAAGAGTAATGAGGTCATTAGTATCGATTCCATTCCTTATCATTTCCAATCTTGCATGAAGAAAATTCTTTTGTTTAGGTTACTCATGGGATTTTTGTAGTCTATCCATCATTACATGTGCATTTAAAATAACTTTATGACTTGGGTAATCTGTTTGTTGAGCTTGTAAAATTTGATCAAATTAGTGATTTAGATGGTTTCCATTCAGATAGTAGTGGTCTTATTGAAATTACTGGTAGTAGTTCTCCACACACCACGCATGATTTGATCCAATATTCAAAACAAAATTTTGTAATTCTTGAAACTTCCAAGACTTGTCAGGAAGTTTAGGCACTTCAACTCTCGTTGATGGTTATGTCAGGTTCTCACAACCCTGGTAGGATCCCCGGATTAAGTTTGATCTGGATTTTCTCACTAATTTTTTTTCCTTTGCATGGTTTCACCAAATGCAAATTCCTTCTTGAAAGACTTGTGGTATTTTGGACATAGCTCTTCTCACTTTCAAGATTCAGTTTCTAATCGGATTGAGGAATATGTTTTAGTTGTTTCATATTAAAGAAAATCTATTGTATCGAACTCAGGTTTAGAGTGTATACCCTTCATGGATGTACAAAGTTGTGAAGCTAACCATTTCAAAGATCATCATTGGCCGAATGATTCATACTTGTCAGATTATTCTGAAAATAGTCAATTTCTAGTTTTTCTTCTGAATGTTATAATCCTAATCATTTTCTTCATGGAATTAGATATCCTCTTCAGTGTTAGTGAGTGCCTAAGTTATCTGGTGAGTCAAATTCATCTATATGATATACATTCTTACCCATTGTATCTTGATCAGTTTCTTGTGTTTGCTATAATATCATTCATTTTTAACTATTTCAATGATTGTGATGCTTGTACAGTTTGTAACTAGTTACAAGGAAATGGTTTGCCACATTTAGCATGCGAGGAGGATGATTCTATTGTTCAAAGAATTTACAAATTTGTTCAATATAATCTATCTTTGTTGTCTAATAATCGAGAATCTTATGTATTAATCAATCCATTTGATCATACTACTAGTTTTGGTAACTATCATTTTCCCACTAATATATCATATGATAGTTATTTTTCACCGATTGATCTTTGTGTTTTATCATCTCACTATTTGGATACTGGTCAAGCAGTTGAGGCACTTCATCCTTCACTGATGGTTATGTCAGGTCTTCAATATCTTGACAAGCTCTTTGAATATGATCAGATTCATTCTCCCTTGCAAGATTCTCATCTCGATTCCATGCCCTTACTTGAAAAATTATCTTCTCAAGGATTTCAAGGATTTCAAGAGGATCGTTTTTAATTCAATGATCCAATATATGATTTTTTGGAAGCATCTTACTTAATAGGCCCATTTTCTAATAATAGGTTTTGATTTTTCTTAATTCTTGCTAAGAAAGACAATATAAATGAAGATGCATTCACAAGAAGCTTTCGAGGTTTGTTTCATTGTTCTTCTGATAAAAAAGGTAAGGTTTTTGGTTGGTAAAAGTTAGTTGTTATGACACATATTTTCACCTATAGGCACGACCTTCAATATTTTGTGCAATACATCTAAGTTCTTATCTTTCCTTTCACACATTATTATATATCATTTTTAATTGATCGTATCTTTGTGATTGCAGGTCGGAAACAACTGTGGTGGTTACACTGAAAATTCCATTACACTTAGCCCCAACCTTCCAACTGGTTAGGTTAGGAGTAGGTATAGTTGCATTGTAGTTTTCTTTTCCACTCAGTCTTCACGCACTCTCCATCTAGTCTTTGCATTTCTTTTGTTTTCTTACTTTTGTCTTTCATCTCGCTTTTTAGTTCAGTCCTCCATTTTCTTTGTTTTTTTGGTCTTGTTTCCTTGTTTTTCCTCATATTTTATTTTATGTTTGCTTAATAAGACTTTGCATGAAAAATTCTCCTTTTGTCTCAAAAGACAATGTGGCAAAACTTGAAAAGGGAATTGTGATGATGAACAACGCTTGGCTAATCTGTTATCCTCTTATTTGTCTTAGATACATATATTTTAAAGTCAATGATGTTTTTATGGAAAATATGATTCTTTCCAAACAAAAAACCTTTTAAGATCTTCATTCTTGACTCAAACTTTTATTAAATGGTGTTTTGACCTGTCAACTGAATCGAGTAGAGAAGGGAAAGGAGGAAAAATTAAAACAAAAATATTAATGCCAATCACCATCCAAATCCCTTAGACAAGGAATAAACTCTCTTGAAAAGTAAATAAGATGGGATCCCTCTTCCACCTTCAAAGATAAATAAGTGCCTTTGCACATTCTATTAGTAACTAAATAAAGAGGTTAAGAAGAGAAAGAATTATTGTGCAGAGATGTGAGGCAAGCAATTTCGTCGAGGTACTGAATAGGCTTGCTGGAAACAAAGTGATGCTTGTGTTTCATTGAGGTGACTCCGTCGGGGTACTGAATAGGCTTGCTAGCAGTGGAGCAACACCGGGTAATATGCTTAAGTTTGATTATCAATTATCGAAACAATTGAGGTATGACTAGTCTTGTGAATTTGTTTGAAGGTTAGAAAGGAAAAGAAGAAACTATATCTTTAACTAAGATAAGAGGCAAAGCTGGGGAAATCTACATGGCTTGCTGAAAGATTGGGACCTTGCACTTAAATATAAGACCTGAATAGGGAAATTGGAGTTCCACCAGTGTGTCACCAAGTGTTGATGTTGCGATCAACCCCCTCCAAAATTTACCTACACTTGAATTTTCCAGCCTACTGAGGATCTTACAATATGTCGTTCCATGTTCACTTCATCATCACTTTATGTTTGTTAAGTGTTTAAGTATTCTTCTCAAACTCTAACTATCAAAGTCAATTTCTCACACAAGCTCAATCCTTAGTGAATTCATAAGTATGCTTCCTTTATGCAATATTGAACATGCATAGCGCAATCCATCAAGACAGTTCCTGTGGAATGTTCAACTTATGTCGATAATCCATGCACACTATCCATTGACAGTCTCACTCTCCATTTTAGTTGTATTTGTCTCATTATTCCAATGAGTTTTCCAAACTGTCGCTTTTGCTCACCTTTGTTTTCACAAATGTCACTTTCACTTTTGCGATTGTCATTTTTTCTTGATTTCATTTAACACATGGAATTTTCATGTTATCTTTGCTTTGGCATGTGCCGATTTCAACTTATTTAGCATTTTCAAGTGTCATTTTCATGTTTTCTTACTATCGCAGTTGTCACTTTTAGTTATTTTCACTCCTGTATGTGTCGCACATTTTCACATCACTAGAGGTATCTCTAGTGCACTCTTCTTTATTAGATGGTCCTACATATCATAAGAATATGTACTAGACACATTCCTACAACTTAGTGCACTTTCTGGTCATGGTCGACCCTTGTTTCATGACTTGTATTCTAAGTTTCACAAGATGGCATTTCAACTGTCGCACTTAGAAATAAGTGTCGCTTTTCTATCATTTCAAGGTGATTGTTTTTCATGAGTCCTGTGTATTTCCTGGATTGTATTGATGGCATTCATGTGTGTGGTCTATGTTTGAGTCTCGTTCGAGTGCTTTTCCCTCTCTTACTCTTATGATCCTACACTTAGCCATTTTGGATCTCTTCTTAGTCCTAATGCCTAGTGCAAGTTATGAAAGTTTCAATCCTTTACCAGGTGATGAGCATTGCCTATTCATGAGCCTTATTGATGAGATCTCTTCCTCCTAGACTTGTGCACTAAGTCTTTCTTAAGGTCATCTCCTATGGCTGCACATTCAAAACCTTCATAGCATAGTCACCTAAACCTTGTTACATGCATTGACTCACTGCATGTATATACATGTTTAGGAATGGAGCAATACAATTGCAAAAGGACTGGTTTGGTATATATACACTTCTATAATTTATGTTCTTATTCTCCCACCTACACATAACCATTAGTATAATAATTCCTTGTAATTTTACATCTGCTGCAATGAGGTCCACCCACCTCAGAATATCAATCATACTAATGAAATTAAATAGCGATGGAATCTTGGCACATATTTTCCTCCATAGACCCTCTATGTTCAGAGTTTTTCTTTATTTCAACTAAATCTCAAGACCTTTTCATTCACGCAATGTGACCAAACCTCAAGGTCTTAGTCCCTAATCCTTTAATTCTTGTGAAACCTTATCCGCTTGGGATACATCACCTCCTTTGTTGGTCTCATCAACTAGCTCCATGTTGTTGTCCTCTACACGCCATTCTAGTGCTGAGTCATCCTGACTCTTCTATAACTAAAGCGTGCTATCTGTCTTTCCAATGATGCGCAATATATTTCCACATAGTCATTTTGTCCTTTCGTTTTCAAAAGCACAATATCCAACTCACCTCAACCTCTTCCACATCACCGACTCCTCCAAGTTGTCTAAGTCCTTGTCATCTTGATGCTCCTCTCTACTTGCTCCTCCTTTTATCTTTTGAGGATAAGACTTCTAGGACACGTCACCACAAGCACCTTCCCTTAAAACACACTTTAAATTTTTTGGTGTTTGCTCTTTAACAATCTTGATTCAACAAAACTTTACTTTTGTTTCCCGAACTCTTGTTAAGTGGTGATCATTGTCGAGGCTTTAAAAAAAATGAGTATAATTCTACCAACTTACTCCACCCCTGACTCTGTTAAATATTTTAACACAAGATTTTTTTGAAGGTTATTATATAGACATGGCGCCTCCGTCTCTGATTATTGCAATTAAACAAAAATCAACTTGATAGTACTCCTGCAACACCGTAATATATGTATATACATGTTCAGGAATTGAGAAATATAATTGTAAAAGGACTGGTTTGGTATATATGCACTTCTATAATTTATTTTCTCATTCTCCCACCTACACACAACTATTAGTATAAGAATTCTCTGTAATTTTACATTCATTGCAATGAGGTCCGCACACCTCATAATATCAATCATACTAATGAAATTAATTAGTGCTACAAGGCTGACACAAATTTTCCTCCACTGACCCTTTATGTTCATAGTGTTTCATTGTTTCAACTCAGTAGTTAATTTTTGTGTTTAACCAATCAACACAGGTTTTTATGCCTTCCCCAATGCTTAAATTGAATGGATAATTGTGTTTAATTTATTCTTACAACACTAATTTATATATACATGTGGGTGTGTGTGTGTGTGTGTGT
>APFE030431528.1:0-48434 GCA_000404065.3 Pinus taeda
AATAAGTCCATTCTTCTCAATGATTTGTTGTTAATGGATTGTTTCATATACTCCTTGTTCTATATGTTGAATATGCTTTTTTTTATGGAATATTCAGGAGTTATGTAATCGTTTGATTGTTAGTGTATGCAGGTTTCAAAGTGAAGGAGGAGCTCATCTGGATCGACGAGGCTAGACTGCTACAACAGCGTTGGACTTGAGGTAGGATCTAAAACACTTGGTTTCTCGTAGATAATGCATGTTAGAGAAGGATTGCTCTTAATTGTCTTGTTTGTCACTAGAAAGTCTTAGGCTTCTAGGGAGGTTGGTTTTGTCCGCAAGATTAACTCTTTCTGCATGACACTATCTGCAAGTTGCAACATTGTTATGGTCTTTCTGAAGGATCCTTGGAGGTTTAACTTGAGCATAGTCTCCTTAGTCATCACATTTACGGCAACCCCAAGATCAATCAAGGTGTGGGGGACAATGATGACATCAATGTGAACATCTACCACAAGACTTCCAAGGTCTAGATACTTTGGGAAAATCACTCTCCCCACCATTAGACCAGAAAATTGACCAATGACATTGATGGTAGGGGTGTCTTTATTTCTCCTCCTAGGATGTTTGAAACATTTCTCCTTTATAAGCTTGTTGTAGATGGGAACATCCTTGATAGCTTCGAGGAGTGGGATTTTAACACAAAATTTTCAATTCTCCCACAAGTTAAGTCTTTTTTGGGGTGTACTGGTTAAAATGGATCAATCTTTCAGGAAAATGGGGTGGATTGGCTTGAGGAACACTCGCTTCCTTTTCCTCTTCAATCTCTTCAAGTGGAGATGGAGGTTGGTTATTTGGTAGCACTCTTCCAGACCCAAGGTTGATTTCTTTAATCTCCACAACATAGGTAGGGTAATATGTCTCTCCACTATAGACCTGTTGTGTTTGCTTGTTTTCAGGTTCAGATTTGGTTGAGCAGACATCTAGGGTTGCTTAGGTGGAGCAGGATGAATGAGTTGTGGTTGAGATGGAGGTGGAGGCGATAAAGCAGGGGGTTGGTTGAATTGAGGCCTCCAACCTTATAATGGGGGATTCCATTGAGGATGTGTAGAATCATATGGCTGAAATGGTTGATTGGCAGGTTGGGGTGGATACTGAGGTGCATAAGGCCAAGGAGAAGGTGTGGACCATGAGGGATGAGTAGGAGAATACCAAGGGTGCATTCTGGTTGGGATGGTAATAGAAATAGGATGCACTTTGCATGCTTTATTGGTATGGCCAAGGTCCTTGAGGTCTCCTTTTATTGATGTAACATAGTTGTTTATCCCCACCTTTTGCCCCTTGGTATACAACTTTCAATCCAGGCAAGGAAGGGCACATATCTGTGGAATGGTTTTACTCACAAACTGAGCATATCTCTATAACATTTAGTGGAAATTAATTTCTAGGGTGCCTTCTAGTGCATTTAGGGAAAAATATAGATAAGGATCTATTTTCTTCCTCTTTCTTCCTCTTGACTTGCATGGTGTCCATTTGCATTCTTGATAGATGTGTTGGAGGAAGAGGAACTGACGAGAGCTTGACTAGACCTACCCTTCTTCCTAGCAACCCTAGAATGGTTTTTAAATATTGTCTTGATGCTGTCATATGATAGATGATAAATGTCCCCTCTAGACATCATGTTTAGGGTTTCCAGTATGTCCTTCCTAATTCCTCTAAGAAGGAGAAACTTGAGTGATTCAGGATCAAGGGTGCATCTGGCTCTTTTACAACTGAGTTGGAAACTTTCATCATAGTATTCCAGGGATTCATTTGGTCTAGGAGTCATCCTAAATATCTCCTCTTTGGTGTCCTTGGACCTAAAATAGTCCCTATAATTTTTGTTAAAGTATTTCCTCATTTGAGTCTGAGTAGTGATGTTATCCATGGGTAGACCCATGAACGAGCACAAGGCTGCATTGTTAAGGGTGGATGGGAGAAAATTCAATTTCTAGTGTTCAGAGGTATAATCATAAGTTCTACACATAATATAAAACTTAAACAAAAAGGTATCAGGGTCCTTTGAGGTTAAGCCATGGAAGTGAGGAAGGGAAGAAGGGCTTATGTTTTTCATCCTAGCATCTCCATTAGTTTCCCTGATGGGAAAATCACCCTCATTTATGTTTTTAGCCATCGTGTGGGTATGTGGAATGGTTTCTTCTTCTTCTTCCCTAATAGGCTCTTCAAATATCTCAGGTTGTTCACCTAAGGGGTCCTCTAACTCCCCATCATAGAGGGAAATTGACAATTATCGAAGAAGAGTGAAGGTTGATTGTTTGATGGTGTGGGGGTATTTGGAAAGAATTTTCCTAAAGTGTATCTACTCCTATGAGGCATGAAAGATATTTTTATTTTTATGTTTTTTTCAAAATCAATAGAAAAACAGAAAGGAAACTAAGAATAACATCTACCTACTGAATGCAAAACAAAAAGAAAAGTGGAATTACATCTACCTCCCCGACAACGAAACCAAAAAGTGATGAGCCCCAATATTGCAACAAGAATGCTGCAACTCCTAAAGCTACCAAATTTACCTTATCAACCCGAGGTTTCGTACAAACTTAGAGGTGACAATGCTATATACACAGTAGATGCATTATTCTACTCATGCCACCCTCATCTTAGTCACTAGATCATTAAGGTTCCAGACCATTTTTCTACTGAACTAAAAGGAGTCTAAATAATGAAAGAAGAATGTGAAGTCTAGTCCCAGTGCAGAGAAAGTAAATGCTTTTACACTCAGAAGATGAAAGTTGTCAACTTGTAAATGCTATGAAATGACACCAATGTTATGCTACTTTGCAGAAAGGAAACTATGCTAACTTGCACTCAATCATCTAGCTATCAGGGTTGCTTGAAAATAGAAGATTATTCTACCATTTCATAGTTCAAGAATGCATGCATTGACTATCTAATTCACACTTGCAGAGTAAACAAAGTTCTACTTGTTAAATTCAGAAATCAAAGTACTACTGCTATCTGATCTTGCATGAAGGAAAAGGAGTGAAATAATTGGTCTAGGTGGCACTTCTGGTCATGGAGTCCAAGCTGAGAGGTGGAACTACTCCTAAACTAAGCTAAGTTGTCATTGTAGGTCAAAATAGGCTGCTACAGGTGAGCTACAAGATGTTTGCTACAAGATATCCTAAAATGCTACAGGAAGTTCGCTGAGAGGTTTTGGAGAGTAAGAATGGTGATATGAAGTGTTGGAAGGGTGTATGATAGCTGGGGATAGTGCGGGGAAGGTGATCTTCAACCTTTCCCAAGCCCATTACTTCAAGAAGATCGAGTTTGGCTAAAATGGCTTGTTCACAATGACCTGGAAATAGAGGTTTGAAACATGGGTTAGCATGCATCAACAGAAGGGGGAGAGGACCTAAATGGAGCTGGTGGAAAGGATCCTTTCCTATAGATCAACAATCCTAGCATAATACCTGCACTTATTACTTTTCATTTGCAAATTGTTTTATGTCAATATGGAAAAGATGAATTGAATTTGGAAAAGCTAATCTAACTAATGCTATAACTTGATTTATGCAATTGAGGGAGATGAGATAGGGGTCATTGTCACAAGCTTTCTGATGTATTTTACTCTATTGCATTGCAACAACTAATTTATCCTCCAAGCTAATGGAAGCATGAATAAACCAACAACTCAATCAATCTTTTAAGCTAAAAGAGACATGAATAAATTGCAACAACTAATCAACATTCTAGCCTAAAAATATAGATACAAGAGAGGAACTTCTACTGCTAGGGTTGGGCCCTAACCCAAGAGCTTCAGTCCTCTGAGTCAACTTAGCGTTGGATCAAAACATAACTTCTCATTATTATTCAAAAAGTGACAAATACATCATAATAATAACAGTCAAATGTGCTTCAGCTTAATGGCCTCTTGGCTACAATATATCCATGATGTAAATCCTTTGTCTTGGTCCAGAAACCATTAAATATGCATATTACTGCTTTTGAATTGAACTCAAGATAGAGCTTATTGACCTTTGGCAGATTTATTATCAATGTTGGCACCTGGTTCATCTATTCCACAATATAGGGATCAGTGATATTTGGGGGGATATCTGATTTTTTGTGTGGATTAGATCTTCCTTTAACCACATCTTTGAAAGAAACTTGACCTTTGGAGCTAGATCCAGGACATCCTCCAAGTAATCTCATATTAAGGATAATAGTCGAATCTCATTCAATTCCACAATCTTGTAGCTTGTGGTGCTCTTGCTATAATTTGCCTACTTAAAAAAGGCTTTGGAGGATTGTAGGAATACCCATCAAATTTGTATCTTCCACTTGAGAGATGGGATCTAATGTCTAGCCCATACTTTCATAGGAATTGCTTTCCCATTCAGGGGTTTAACAAAAATATGGATAAAATCTTCCATAGGTAGATCTGGTTTACAGCCCTCAAGGTCCCCCTTCACTTTTGATGCCATTTTCCAAGGCATAATTGGTGAAGGTTTCCATAAGGACTTATACATATCTATAATTAATGGATTTAGATTTGGTATTTGAGGAATCCTTTCTACATGGTTTTCCTCCAAATCTAGGCCAAATTAGCAGATCTGAAGATGAGGGGCACATATATGATCTCGACAACCTTTTTCTTGGAATTTTTTCTCCCGTATGAACCACTCCTCTACAAACACATCCACAATGGGAAGATGTAGATCTACAATTGGAGGACTGGATCCACATGAAGTTGTGATCATATCCACTATGGGAAAGTGTAGATCTACGATTACATGATTGAATCTGCATGAAGTTGCCATGTAAGAAATCAGATACGCCAACACCTTCATAAATCCGTCAACTTCATTGAACTCAAAAGAAGGAGTCACCGCCCCTTCATCAACATAGGAGATGAGCTTGGTCCTTTGACTAGAAACATCCCCGTCGACGGTGGCCACAAATCGAAACCTGATCTATGTGTCAACCTTACTCCTCTGTGATTTCTTATCACGGGGAGCCCATTCACTAGGGAGATTTGAATATTTGCTTCTCCACTTATCCTCTAAGATCAAAGGCATCCCAAGATGAAAATTCATTCCTTCCGCCACAAAGAAAACCTTGATCTCCCATCTTCCATTAACTAGTATGATACTAGATACTGCAGTCGGGATCCGTGACTTGCGCTTGGTGCATAGATCAGATTTATAACTCACGAAAATAAATACAAACCTGAAACTAACCCTAAGCACAAATGCCATCACTCCTCTTATCCCTTCCCATAACTCGGTTCCTAAAAATAATTTCATTTTCACTATTTTATTTTTATTAGATATAAATTAATTAATTTATATAAAATTCAGTTTCCACCCAAATTTATAAACCCAACCTAAACGCAACCTAATTCTTTAATAAAACCAAACCCTTTCATCACACTCTCAATCTCACCATTACAACACACTTTCTCGATTCCTATGTCACTTTTTCTTCGTGTGCGAGTATAACAGCTTATTCAATAATTAAGTTGTCACATAACATCCCCACTTCACCATACTTTGGCTCAACGCGAGTCTCCCAATGACTTCCAACTGTTACAAATCATATGGAATATTCACCTAAACTCATCATGCTCTTAAGGCTCAAGCTCTGGCATTTGAAAATCCATGTACGCAAATTCTACTACCATAACCTTTATCATATGTATTTACTGGATTTTATATATACTTAATGTTTATGAATTTATCTCACACCTTTTATTATGTGCATTCAGTGGATTTAATATATAATTTAGTGTTGTTGATATCTATGATGCATAAGACAAAAATTAATAGCCTTGGCATGGTGTTGCAAGCAGAGAATAGTCAGTTTTCTCATGAATATGATTGTAATGATAACAATTCTCATACAACATTATTATTTATAAATTAATTAATTTATATAAAGTTTAGTTTTCATAAATTAATTAATTTATATAAAGTTTAGTTTTCATAGAAATTTAAAAACCTGACCTAAACTTAAGATAATTCTTTTATGAAGACCTGTTTCACTAAACTCTCAGTGCCACCATTACACCTTGAGGTAAACCCAACCTAATTCTTTTATGAAGACCACGACATTTCACCAAACTCTGAATGCCACCATTACACCACACTTTTTCAAGACTAGGCCAGTTCACCAAACTCGGAATGCCACCATTACACCACACTTTTTGGATTTTTATGTAACACTTTTTTGTGTAGTAGTATAATAATATAATTCATAAAAATAGTTTTTAAGTGTGATTTTTTGAAATTTATTGTTAAATATTTAGTTAAAGTTAGATTAAAAAATTTGTAACCAAATCTTGAATAGTAATATTTAAACAATTTTTTTTAATATATAATTTGAATGAATCCCAACTTTCTAAACAAATTAAATAAAAAAATTAACCCTAAAACTTTCTTAAATATCAAACATAAAAATTACTAGTAATTAAATGTTCACCAAAGATTCCATTTCACCAAATTCTCACCTAATATCACCATTTCGCCCAACTTCGTCTCAACCCAAGTCTTCCCATACTTTCCAGCTGTTACAAATCATATAAATCATTCACCTAAACGCATCACTGCTCCCAACAACTCATCACTGCTCCCAACTTTGGGTCAATTGAATCTGTTAATGCTTCCCCCCGGTCCATGTGATGAATGGTTTTTTGGTGGGGTCAGAGTCCTCTGTATCTAATGGACAAAGGAAAGAGCAGCGGCTTTAAGAACGGTGAAGTTCCACCGGAAGAAGTGGATCGATCATGAAGCCATTCTTCTGATGCTGCGTGTTTGGTGTGGCTTGTGGTCATTGCAACCACAGCAGACCCCAACACTGTAACTCCTGCACCCATATTTTGCATCATACAGAGTATCTTGCTTATGATAATCTCTATGACCCTACCTGGGTGGAAGTCCCTCATTTCGATTTTTTTGTTTGTCTCAGGAAGCTCGTGGATTGACGCGGGCGCGTGGAATAAAAGTAGGGATGTGTAGTCTCTTCTGTCCTTCACAAGGGTGATCAAATCTGATCTAACTGGATAACTATCCAAGTGGGCCGCTTAGCTCAGAGAACATATGCTCCTGGAATGGTCTTTGGTGCAGAAAACTTAATATAAAGGAGTGCTTGATATAGTCTTCATCAATTGGGGTTGCAAGGTACTGTTTCACCTGATAACCTCTGGTTATTCCACACTTTGAATCTCTCGTGACTTTTTGATAGAGACAATTTCATAGAGTTGGTAGCTTAAAGCTTCTAGGAATACATGACCTCAACTTTGACCCACTATGGGGTTTTGCAAAATCTTGTATAGTTACAGACACCTGTAGTTGATCTAAATTCAACGGGACTAATAATGTTTGAATGGTCTGAGTGGAATTATTTCATCTTCTCTCATTTGCTCGTTGGTTTAGGAATTTGAGACAAATAGTAGGCTCATCTCAACCCCAAATCTGTACTTGTAGATAGCCAATATTGATTTATTGCAACATGGGAAATAACAGATCTGAAGTTAAGGTGGGAAAATAAGCACAACATACAGCTATTGCCAATTTGTGTCAACTTTAAGTCGAAATAGGCCGACTGGTAATAGTATATCTGAAGCCCCTATCAATTTGGGTAACTTGACCTTTCACAAATCTAAGTGCAAATAGTCTCACTAGAAGGTCGCTGAAGCCATGCCCAATTTGAGCAAGCTTGCATAAACTTACCTAAGTTACGCTTCAGGAGTCACTGGAAATGTCCAAATTTTATTTGCATTCAAACAAAGGTTCTCAAAAGTCTCTTGCTTAGCAATATTTCTAGGAGACCTTAAAAGAATTAGTGGGTTTGTTTCACTTCAACGATCAGATCTACCAGAAAGCAGCCACAGTGACCTATCTGTGAAGTTATTGGCAATTGCGTGGCGCTATAGCAGTTTGATATTGTATGGACACACAAACCCTAACTGATTTGGCTGCAACCTCAGTTTCATATTGTATGGACACATAAAACCTGACTGATTTGGCTGGAACCTCACTTTCATATTGTATGGACAGAAACCCTCTAACTGATTTGGCTGGAACCTCATTTTTATATTGTATGGACACAAACCCTCCAACTGATTTGGATGGAACCAAAGTTTGATATGGCTGGAACCTCACTTTCATATTGTATGGACACAAACCCTCCAACTGATTTGGATGGAACCTCAATTTGATATTGTATGGACAGAAACCGTATAACTGAACCTATGGTCTCATTCTTGGAACTTTCTAGTATTTCCTGGTTCCATTCTAGTAACTTTTTAGGCTTTCCTGGCCAATTATATTGATTGACAGGTGATCTTACTGGACACTCTGTATTTTTTTTATGATTTTAAGTGTCACTTAAAATAATATTGGGAGTTCCATTCTAAATTCTGTGAAAAATACCATTCAATGTGAAGAGGCCTCTGGTATTTGAAATGGAAGCATTTTCATTGGAAGAACACCATTCAAACAACCAAATGAACTGATCTTCGGAATTCAGACATCAAAGTATCAGAGTATACTCTAACATATATATACCAGTTGCAAACTTGCAATCTCATGGAAACTCAGTGAGATCGCTGAATTTACGATCCTAGAGCAGTTGCTCAGGCTCTATAAATTATCCATGTGAGTTTGAAGATTAGACATTGCTTTTGGAAAAGAACCCAGTAGCGAATTAAAGCTGAGGTCAGGTATTCAAAGCGGTTTTCACAGTATTCCCAACAAGCTGATGAAATTTTTCTGATAGAAAAAGTGATGGAAAATTTTCAGTGTGCAATAGGGAGAGGTTACTTGCCAAGAGATGGCGAAATGTTACCTTCCCTCCCTCATTTTGGGGACATGATAGAAACCACTATTTTAACGGTGTTTTATTCGCCAAATACCGTACCATGAGCATATGTTATCTGAGTTTTCAGCGGTTCAGTTGGACAGAGCTACAGTTTGATCAGATTTGATGGCCTTTTTGAAGGACAAAAGGCCTCCACTTCCGCCTCCACTTCCGTATGTTTATCACCCACCCCAGTGTCCATCGATTATGTGATTTGGTCAGCTTCCTCTACGGGCTTTCGTTCAGAGCAAATTCAAGATGAAGAGAACTCCTGTGAAACCGGGATTCATGTAAATTGATGAACTCCTGTGAAACCGGGATAGCATGAAAACTTAGTTTCAATTTATCTGGTATAAAAAAGAAATGCCTTCTGGAGCATGGTTACGGTAAATGTTGATTGCAGATGATGATAATTGTTGCATATTATATTATATTGGAATTACTTTTGAGTTAAATTGGTTTTATTGTAATTAGTTATTTCAAATAAAATAAAATAAAATTACTATGATATACTAAGAAATGTTTTTAATTTTATTTAAGTTTTATTGTAGTTAAGTTTTTCAAAAAATAAAATTATATCAATATATTTATTATATTTTTGTTTTTTATATTATTAAATTAAATATTGTAGATGTATTTGATTTTTTTTATATATTTTTAAAAATAAGATGTTGATGTTTTATATCTTTGGTGTTATTTTTTAACATTGATTTTTTTAAGATATTGATGTGATTAATTTTATGAGAAGAGAAAGAAAAGTCCGGAAAAAATTCATGGTAGATATATTTTAAAATGTAAATATATTGTAGTTTTTAAGAGAGTGATTCTATGAGTACCATAAATAATATGAAGTTTATTCATAGTAATAAAAGATATTTATGTAAAATTGATAGTGTGTGATATTAGTAATAAAAAATAAGATTAAATGCGTCTTGTGTTATGGTATTGTTAAAATAGTAAAACTAAAATGTGCTTTCAAATTTCCACATACTAATAGTAGTATGTCAACTACTCAGATTATCTAACACTAATACTAATATGTCAACTAGTCACATTATCTAACACTAATACTAATTGGGTGTGGAAAATCTTGTCCTCTTACAAGAATTATATAGACGGTGAGATGGAAATGAAGATACAACAAAATATGAAAGCCAATCTTTTTCAAACAAAGGGTAGTTTTAAGATAATCATATAAATACCTACACAATAGTGGAGTTTTATGTTGTGACAATAGAAATTGTAATTCCATATATTTTAAAAGAGATTTTCAACCTTTCTGGTTATGTTGAAGTGGTGTAAATGTTTGTTCATAAACATTTATATGTTGGCTCGTTTAACATAAATAAAACAATTTGGAGGAGATGTTGAAGTGTCTCTAAATGAGTGTAAACATTTTAATGTCTGTTAAATAAAAATTTAGGATAAGGGAGATGTTGTTGTGAGTGTAAACATTTAAATGTCCACTCAATAAAAAAAATCCTTCAAAGATTATATAAATCCATATTAGGTTTAGAATTCATATGACAATTCTTTATATCTCATGGCTTAATATAAACAAATAAATCTATACTCGTGTAAATAATTATATTTATCTAGAGTTGTTGCGTACCATAATATAAGCAAGTTTTTCCACCAAAATAGTAACATCTATTTCAACATTGAAAATTTCATATATAAATACATATAGAATTAATAATAATTATTGATTTTTTATTGATTTATATAACTAAAGTACAAAGAAATGATGATTCACACATAATAATATATATTAATGATTACATTATATGCTAATTATTTTATAACTATTATCATATCATAATTATTTATGATATTATGATAATAGATTTACTATAAGCTAGATATTTACATCTTATTAAGTTATTTAAGTGAGATAAGGTTGGTGTATGTCTAGGGGACAAAGATGATGCTTGATTCATAGAGTCCATGAAGAGTTTGTTAGGAATAACCAACAAAATGATAGAAAAAGAGGTGAAGGTTGCCATCTAGAACTTGTTTAGATAGTTATATCCAATTTACCCTTACAGTATCTTGATGGATGGTAGTTTAGGTATCTGAATAATATAAAGAGTTTTAATATAATATTGAGTTTAATATTAATATATTGTTATATTAATATTTTTAGATTTAATAAACTCTCGATTATAGGAATATTAACTTTTATTATAATTATGTTTAATTATTTTATAATATTTATAATGCATTAGCCTAGAGAACTTTAATGTAATATAATATAATATTATATTATAAATAATACGAAATATTAATATCATATTTTTTTTGTTTGTTTGTTAAGTTGTTTGAGCTCTCTAGGGATTACATCAAGCTTGACCTATGGCTTGAGAAATTGTGACCTAGGGCATCTAAGCTGTCAAAATCACCCGAGGATTGCACATGGCCTCGACCACACTAGCCCTTAACATGGTTGGATTTTTGCCCATGGAGTTTCAAACTGGTGACCTTCACATGATGGAGTGACTGAACAATACACCCCATCACTATTTATTCTCTGCTCCATGAATACTAATATTATAATATTATATTATATTAGACATAGTATTATAATATTATAATGTCTAAAAATAAAATAAATATAATATTTAACATAATACTAGATAATATTATGATGAATACATCATGTGATATTATATATTTTTAAACATTATTAACCATGTATAAAGAAGAAGTAAGGCTTTTACAAAATGTAAAAGAAGTTGGATTTAGAAATCCATTAAAGTATCAAAATTAGATAAAAGCAAGATACCACAAATTATTGAAATTTCATAAAATTAAAGCGTTGAAGGCATATGTAAGGTCCTAAATTTAGTTTAGATTAATTTGGCATTAATATTTTTCCTTTTTTACTGAAATACATGCATTTATTTTAGTGTAAATCTTGGTTTATAATCTTATTTCATTGATTTCACTTGATGCATTGATTTTAGTGTAGATGTTGATTTCTAATCTTATCTATTTGATTGCACTTGATGCATTGATTTCAACATAATGTTGATTTCTAAGGGTCTATTTGATTGTTTGCACTAGATGCATTGATTTTAGCCTATATCTTAATTTCTGACCTGATGTAACTAGACGAATGATGTTCATTTCTTTCAACGTAATTAGATTAATAGTGTGCATTGATTTCAATGTATACACGGAGTACTTATTAATGACATGCATTGATTTTTGTTTTATAATAATCATCATCCTAGATCCTGATTAAATAGAAATTAACAACAAACAACCTAGACCCACCTTCAGTATAAATGAACAATAAAGAGCAATTTGAAATAGAAAGGTCAAGAAATGACAACTAATGATGCATTACTTTTAGTGTTTGCACAAAGTAATTATTGACATAGGGCATTGATTTTTGTGTAACAATTATCATAATCCTAGATTCATATTAAATAAAAATGAACAAAGACCTTAGATCCATCTTAATCATTAGCTTAGATCCATCTTAAATATAAATGAACAACAAAGAACCTAGATCTATCTTAATCATTAGCTTAGATCCATCTTAAATAGAAATGAACAATAAAGAGCAAGTCAACAGAGAAAGACATAAGATGATCCAAATCTTGGAGGGCCAAGATCAAAGATATTTAACCATCAAGAGGAACATGAGAAAAAGTGCAATATTCAATGGAAAGAACTATATATTAAACAAGATAAATTGTTACCACTACATTGTGTGGATGAATCTATCCTTTTACAAAGTGAGGTGTGATATTTATAGCCTTATTGAGTTATAATACCATGGGTGGATGCCACTTTCCTTTCGAATCAATCCTTGACCCTTAGGAAGCAATGGTCCCCATTACATGCAGTTCCCTCGTGAGAAGTTTTTTGTTGAATATGAAGATAAGGGTCTTGTGTGGTTGACCCATAGCCATGGGGTTTTGGATGACCCAAAATCATGGGTAAATACGATGGGTAGATTCCATGGGTAAATTTCATGGGTAAATGCCATGGGTGGATGCCACTTTCCAATCGGATGATTTCTCCCCCCTTAGGAAGAAATGGTCCCCATTGCATGTAGTTCCCTCTTAAGAAGCTTTTTTTTAAATATGAAGATAAGGGTTTTGTGTGGTTGAGCCATAAATATGGGTTTTTGGATGACCCAAAATCATGATGAACAAAGATCCACGGATAGAGATAGCCTATAATGCTTGTGGGCAAATTGTGATACTGAGAGTGTGCGACCTAGCAAATGGACTTAGATGGCAAGGGTTTTGTGTGGTTGACACAAAACCATAGATTTGTGGATGACCCAAAAACCATGTTGAATGAAGGGTCAAGGATAGAGATACCCTATAATGTTTGTGTGCCAATTGTGATACTAATAATGTGCTTCCTAGCAAATGGACTTCGATGGCAAGGGTTTTGTGTGGTTGACACATAATTGTGGTTTTTTGGATGGCCCAGAAACGATGATGAATGAAGGTTCGAAGATAGAGATACCATGTAATGCTTGTGGGCTAAATATGATACTAACAATGCATGACCTAGAAAATGGACCTTGAGATAGTTCGATTGTCGATCTGCCTGGTAGAAATTTGGTGGCTCATCTTCGTTTTTTTTCATCCATTTTAGACATAAAAAAAAACATCGATAAAATATAGCCAAAATACATGAACTTTAGGGGATGAAACCTCCATGAGTCCTATCACAAGAACAATAATTGAATAAAGTCAATGTACTTTCTTCATAATCATGGTGGTAGGTCCCATGTTTGGAACAATGCATGGGACAACCCTACAACAATGGACATTGTAACTTGATAACTATCATGTTTAATATTGAAACCTATAGACATTTATAAGCCTAGAAACTAAACAACTTTTCATGGGTGGATAATATTTAAGTGTGAATTTGTATTCTTACTTTTACCATTGAACTTTCCACACCATCGAAAACATTTTTATGGTAATCCCAATTGTGAAGAGTTGGAAAGCTTCTAAATCTAGCATAAATGTCAAAATATATTGTAGCATGTGATATGAGCTCAACAAGAATGACTCCTCTAGCTACACCAAAAGCCACTTCAAAAATAAAAAAGGTCCATGGGTCTTGATTGGCATTTAATATGGAATAATTACTAAGTGTATTTGGATCACAAGTTTTCAAATAGGGTTTGTTGTTAAATGGGTTTTGTCATTATCCCATGGTTGTTCATACTCATGCTTCACATTGTTGTTGGTGCACTAAGATGACTTTATAAATCAATCTTAATCTTGCATTAATATGTCAACTTGGGATTCATCTTTCTATTTCAAGGTTGTTAACATTGTCTATGCGATAATAATCAGAGATTTGGATGCAGGTAATTAATCCTAAATCCTAACTAATCGTTGCTGAAATAAACTATTGCTCAACAACTCATTTACTCTAGAAATTCAAATGCAAAACAAAAATTGTTCTATGGTTCGAAATTGGAAAGATAAATCAATTGCAAACTATTTTCAGATAAAGATCTCAATATAATATCCTAAATGCCAAAAGGAAATCAAACGGAATAATCGAATCCACATGTATTAAAGGGAACTACTCAAATCATTATAATCACAAGGAGCATCCAAAGCTAGAAATAATGAATTCTGTAATTGTAGAAAGCATATGCAGAGAGAAAAAACAATCAAATACAAGACTTACTTCACTGTGAATTATAAAAAAACATTAACTGAGATGTAAAACTTAATCTATCTCAACCTGTAGAAGGAACATCAATGTAAATCTTGACAATAAAGAGTAATTAACATAATACAAATGAGCAGTAGATCTTCCAGTGACTGAGCCCAAAGCCTCTAGAAGGAACTGCTATAGTAACTTAATGCATGGATTTAATGTGAAACTCCAAGTTCTTCATTAATTGTCAAAAATAAATTACAAAATCACTACAACCGTCAAGGTTGAATTTGCATTCACAGTCTTGTTGGCAATTAAAAATGATTAAATTTTTTTTTTCTTTTTCATCTATTAGCATTATATATTCTCTATGAAATGCTAGAAAATCAAAGATTATCATGAGGATTGGAAGATCCTCAGGATTCCTCGGCTGAATATTCAAATTTTCCACATCGATTTCGTGTTTTGCCTCTTGCCTTTAGCTTGACCCGCGCAGCGGAAATAAATACATCCTCCTTTCTTGGCGCTGATGTCTTATCCAAATGAACAACAGTTGTCTAATCCAGTCATCTTGTGCATAAACAAGCGAAAACTTAGGCTTTTAATGCTAAAAGTATGTAACATGTTCAACGATGCTCTTTATTCATTTTTCACAGTATTTTCTTTGAGAACATATTCAAGATGAGAGAAAATTCATGAAAACCATATGATTAATTAAGTAAATGAGGAAAAACATACCTTTTCCACAACCCAACATACTTCCCATCTTACCTTTTTGCATATCCTCATGGAATAAGATAATTAAGATGCAACTAAATCAAAGAATATACAAGATATGTTTCTTCCTTATAGAGCCAAAAACCATTTTTATTTTTAAGTACTGCAAAGGCTTGGCTTTCATGATATTCTGATAGATCATAACCACAATGATACCCATAAGGAGAATACCAAATAACAGAGGTTCTGTAATGAAATCCAATCAAAGTAGGACCCTCACATGGGATAATGTTACCATAACGAACAAGTCTAGTTGCATTTTCCTTAAATTTTCTATACCCAAAGAGTTCTCAGTTTCTGACACTGTTAGGAGAAGTTGTCCACCTTTTCTTTGCAGCCAGGAGAGCTACCTCTCTAATGTCCTCAAAATATTCCAAACGTTACCTAATAATGTCTGTGTGGATGGGACCCAAGGTAGACACAACCCCTTCCTGTTCCATAAATCTTTTAGGTTGTATAAATATCTACAGGGGCCTTGTAGGTTCACCTCTTACTCAAAGATCGAATCCACTTTCTCTCTTCTGGAAAATATCATGGGCCTTAGCCCATTTGAGCTGGGTTTTGGTGAAGGAAATGAACGCCTAGAACTAGACATCCCTGATGAAGGGGCTAGGCATTGGCATCGATTTCATCTTCTAGAAAAAGGTTGAGCAAATATAATTCACATAAAAAATGTTTTACATCCTCGGTCTCTTTTTTGCAGCATTTAATAAAATCGGGAGTAGAACTAAACTCAAAAGACTGACCATATCTAATAGCCTTAACTTTTAACAAGTATCGTTCAAGCAGAAAAAGTGCATAGTTTGTAGCAGGCAACCTACATGTTAGTGCATCTGAATAAATAGAGAAAATAATTTTGATTTTCTCCAAGGCTTTCTAAAACTATCCCTGTACTTCCTAGACTTTCTTATGTTCCACTCTGAGACTAGCATAAGTCTCATCCTCTGTCGTAGTCAAGTCATTAAATTTTTTCAGTAACTCCTAGTATTTCTTTAAAGGAACAAATTATTTTTGATGTTGTTGTAGAACTTTTTCTGACTGCTAATTCTATCTTCATCTTCTGAATAGTAGCCTCTACTACCAAAGGGGTATAAGGAGGTATGACCTCAGCCAAAGTAGTCTTGTTGTAAGTTGCTACCGAATTTGTTTGAATGGTTATTTCCATTGTTGACAAAGGAACACAAAGGTATGTTTGAAGATTTGTTTGAATAGTTATTTCCACTGTTCACACAAAAACATAAAGGTTTAATTGAAAATATGTTTGAATAATTGTTTCTATCAATTCCACAGAAGAAAAAAAATATGTTTGGATTTCTACAGAATAGTACAAACATCCTCTGTTTGAGTCCCTGCAGGATAAGTGTTAATGTGTATTCCAGTGGACTTAAAAAAATTCTTGCTCTAGGTTCCTATTGATTTCAACTCCACTTTCTTCTTAGAAGCTTTCTTAGAGTATTTTATCCATTTCCTAAGCTGCTTGATTTTTCTTTTTAGTTTCATATTTTCCTTATTCATCATTTCCAACTTAGGATCATCTCTATTCTTTGTTCTTACAATGGGTTTCTTCATTGGGGAAGAAGGACCAGCAATAATAGTTTCAAAAGTAGGATAAGTTTCAAAATCATTAGGGTCACATTCAAGTAAGATTGTGTCTCTTGAATTAGCTTCTAGCTTCTAGGTTTCAACTGCAGAAACTTTTTGTCCTTCCAATTCCTATGTATCTTTGTCATTTTCAAAAGAAGGTAATATCTCTGTGTGGTGAGAACTATGAGGAGAAGTACAAGGGATAGGAGTATGTACTTGTTCTTATGGATTCTTAGATTGACCTATCTCCTCAAAAAGGGTTCCCAAATTTTCCAAGACCCGAGCCTCTTCTTCTTCATAATCCCGAGGAAAATCGACTTGTTGGCTATTAGAGGATTTTTGGGATGATCTCACCTCATCTATGGCTACATTAATGCTTCCTCATTGGATTATTCGCTCATACCATCTTTGATTAACGGGAATGGATGTCAAGACAAGGGCTTTCCTTTTTCGTCTCCTTTTTGGGGCTTGTACCTCCATAGTTTGATGTTCTTCCTTTGGCTGGGCATTTTAAGGGATTCCTTCTAGGGGTGGCACATTAACACTTATAAAATTGTCTCAGGTTAGCTTCAACTGGGTTATTTCCTTGGTGACTATCAATTTGATCAAACCATTATGACCGACTGTAGCCTGTGGGTTTTTGGACTTCCTCACTCTACTAGAAATTTTAGGTAAGGATGAGTTCAAGAAGAATGGAAAATTGATTACTATCTTTTGTTTTAATACTGCTAACAGTTTAAGGCGTTAAGGCCTTACCATGTGATGATAGTCATCACATGTGATGTACTTCTAGATGACCTTTGACAATTTGTGTCATGGCTTGCTCAGAGATGAAGGACAAATACCTTTTCCTTTCCAAACTAATTCCTTGCCAGGATCCTTAAATAATTCTACAACTTTGTGGAGTTTCATGTGTGTTTCTACCCATTTTATGCCTTTTGTAGGGAGGCGTGTGACCTCTGCCAAAATGGTTTCAGTCACTACTATGGTCCTATGTTTAAAAATTGTGCTCTCATTCTATAGGTTCTGCAAGAATTCCAGAGCGATATTATCATTAAACCCCTATATTTGAGCAATATATTGTGCCCATCCTGCACGTTCTAGAATATCTCAGGCTTGCATGGTGATTTGTATCATTGTAGGCTCACTGCGAACAAAGGTGCCACCCATACCTGTTATTTTCATGAGAACAACTGCAAACCTGCATGCACTATTGAGTCCCACAATTCTCGTAATGAAACAACATATGTTAAGATACATATAGGATTATAAGGAATGAAAACTTAGTACAGACTCTCAGTAATAATATCCCATCACATCGACACGTATGGTGGTTATTCATTAATCATTCTCTCTCACATTGTCATAATGTATGATTGTCCCCCTTTAAGAAGAAAAAGGGAAACCACAAGGGAAAAGGCATACGACATCATTAATACAATGAAAAGTGGTTAGAGAAGTCATATGGAAAGAATTAAATGCAATGAATGCACAACCATACAATTGGTCAGAAAAGATCATGAGAAATAAAGCGTATGAAATATATATCATGGAAAGAGATTTTCCTTTTGGAGTATGTGCAATGAAATATGACAAAGCGATTTTTTAAATTTATTATTGCTGATGTCGGATGATCGAATAATGCAGACGTGGTTCACATAATATGAATATGTCACCTATACAAGCTATTAAGGATATAATTGCTGGGTTGTGTTATATTATTTCCACAACTAGCCCCAGTAGTGAAGTCGGGGGGTTAGAGGGCGGGTGCCAGCCCCCCTCTACAGGACCCAACGTAGCACCCCGGGGAATTTTTTTTTGGACCTGATATTAGGTGGGTGGACCTACCTATGGTTTTGTGCATGGATTTCGCACATGGTTTTGGGTGCGATGGTTTTTGGTCCATGGTATTTTGTAGATCCAGTCAAGGGAACTACGGTTATGTTCTAATCCAGGGTTTATGGATGCTTTGACATGTATATATATGTATTGTAACATTGAAAGGAACATAATAAAAATCAATCAGGTAGTCCTGGTTTTGGGATCAAAGGGAAAATCTCTATCTATATTTGTTTTATGTGTTATTTTATCACCATTGTTTTTTTCCTGTTTTTAGAATTCGTGTGCAGGTAATTTTTGTATGGGGTTAAAACCTACATTTGGTATTAGATTTATTTTGGCTTCAAGGGGACGCCTTTGCTGCTGAGGGGTTTTTTCTCAAGCTTGTGGTAGACCCTGTTTAGTGGGAGATCTACGGGATCGATTCTTGTGGTGAAAGAATATGGCGAGAAGTGGAAATATAAAGATCGAGAAATCTAATGATCAGAGTTTTGTGTTATGGAAACTCAAGATGGAGGATTTGCTGGTGGATAAAGATCAGTGGATTGTGGTAGATCTAGGTACTAAACCAATGGTGGTGTCCGATGAAGAATCGAAGAAGTTGGATCGAAAGGAAAAAAGCACAATACAATTGTGTGCCTCAAATTCGGTATTTTGAATGTATCAGGGGAAGCTACGATGAAGGCTTTGTGGGACAAGTTAGAGACTTTGTACCAATCTATGTCTTTGGTGAATAAATTGTTCCTACGGAAAAATTTGTATAACATGAGGATGAAAGACGGAGACTTGGTGATAGAGCATCTGAACACATTTAATATTTTGGTAATCCAGTTATTATCTGTTGATATTAAAATTTCAGATGAAGATAAGTGCATCAGTTTGTTGTGTTCTCTACCAGATTCATGGGATAGTCTAGTTGTTGCAATATGTAGCAATGCAACTGCCTTGCAATCTAATGAAATGCTCTCATCCTTACTGATGGAGGAGATGAGATGGAAAAATATGAAGAGCTAGAATGGTGATGCCCCTTGTCTGTACGAGGACGGTCTGAGAACATAAACAAAAATAAGTCCTCGAGTGGGATATCTAACTTTAGAGGGAGATCTAAATCTCTAGGAAAACCTGTAAAGATGTGTTGGAAATGTAGAAAGGAAAGGCAATACAAAAGGGACTGTAAATCTAAAGCTCCTGCGAAAGGAAAGGGATCTGATGATGCTCCTTTTGCAGAGGCAAAAACCACCTCAAATGAAGGTGGGTATGTGTACTTGGCTTCTTCTTCAAGTAGACATGTAGATCATGAGGCATCGTTGATTGACTTAGGTGCATTCTTTCACTTCACTCCCCATAGAGAGTGGTTTTGTGAGTATGAGAAATATGATGGTGGTGATGTATTCTTAGGGGATGGCAGGAAGGCTAGAATAATTGGTTGTGGAATATTCAAGTTGAAGTTGCAAGGTGGAAGGGTTAGAACACTTATAGGTATTCTGCATATTCTTGCATTAGCCAGAAATTGGATTTCTGTAAGCAAGATGGATGATGCAGGTGTAAAAACAATGTTCGAGAAATATACCTGCAAGATGGTTCGGGGAGTACTAGTATTGATGCGGGGAGTTCAGATTGGAACACTATACAAGCTACAAGGTAGCACTATTATTGATGGGTGCAATAGTTTTGTGGTTCCTGAAAGTGGAGTAGAAAATCTAGTGGTCTCTAGAGAAAATACCATGCTATGGCATCAAAGGCTTGGACATATTGGAGATAAGGGCCTTCGAATACTTCATTGTAAAGGTACCGTAGAAGGTATGTCTAATATCTGTTTGGATTTTGATTTCTATGAAAATTGTGTATTTGTGAAGCAAAATCGGGTGAGTTTCCCCTCTGGTGGTAAGAGGGCAAAACAGATATTAGAGCTTGTGCACAATGATGTGTTTGGACCTGTGTCGGTTCCTATGCTGGGTAAATTTGTGTACTATGTATCCTTTATAGATGATTTCTCAAGGAATATATGGATATATTTCCTCAAGGAGAAACCTAAAGTCTTTGACAGGTTTAAATAATTTAAGGCTCTAGTGGAAAACTAGATAGAGAAGAAGATAAAGGTGTTGAGGACAGATAACGGTGGAGAGTTTTGCAAGAAGGAATTTGAAGAGTTCTGTAAGAACTGTGGTATAGCACGACAAACGACTACTCCATACACACCTAAGAAAAATGGATTTGCAGAAATAATCAGTAAAACGTTGATGGAAAGGGCAAGAAGCATGCTCAGTGGTGCTGGGTTAGGACAAGAATTCTAGGTAGAGGCGGTGGAGACTGCATGTTACCTGGTCAACAAATCACCTTCGTCACAATTGGAGGATAAGACTCCACAAGAGGTATGGAATGGTAAGAAACCCTCTCTTTCACATCTAAGGGTATTTGGATGTGATGAATATGTACATGTTCCAAAGGAGAAAATAAAAATTTTGGATAGTAAATCTGAAAAATGAATCTTTATTGGGTCTAAGGATGGTTTAAAAGGTTATAAGCTTTGGAACCAATAACAAGGAAGGTCGCGTACAACTGAGATGTGGTGTTTAGAGAGGTGAAATATGCTATTAAACATGAAGTCCTACCAAAGGAACCTGAGAAGATAGAGTTTGAGCTAAAGGAGGAAGAATCAAACTCTACAGCAGAAGAGGAATCAGAAGATGAAGAGCCACAAAATCTTGTTGTGAGAAGATCAGTTCGAGAAAGGAAGCAACTAGAAAGGTATAGTCCATTTGCTTTCTGTTTAAATTTTGCTTTATCTATTACTAATTATGATCCCAGAAATGTGAAGGAAGCAGTAGATTCAGAGGATGGAAAACTCTAAAAAGAGGCCATGGTTGATGAAATGGCATCTTTGCACAAAAATGAGGCTTGGGATCTAGTGGAGTTGTCGGCTGGAAGGAAAACCATTGGTAGAAAAGAGGTGTTCAAGAAGAAGACAAATGCAAAAGGAAAGGTGGAGAAATACAAAGCTCGGTTGGTAGCAAAAGGTTATTCCCAAGTGCCGGGAATTGATTTTGGTGATATTTTTTCTCTTTTTGCCAAGGTAGCTTCTATTAGATTACTTTATCTATTGTTGTTGCTTTTAATTTTGAGGTAGAACAGATGGATGTGAAGACAAAATTTCTTCACAGGGATCTGGAAGAAGAGATCTACATGAAGAAACCTGAAGGATTTGCGGTGAAGGGTAAGAAAGAATTGGTATGCAAGTTAAAAAAGTCTTTGTATGGGTTAAAACAATCACCAAGGATGTGGTATCAGAAATTTGATACATTTATACGAGGACTTGGCTTCACCAGAAGTAATGTAGATCACTGCATATATTTTAAATTAATTGGTGACAATGTTATTTATTTGGTCTTGTATGTGCATGATATGTTTTTGGTTGGAAATCAAAAGTAAATTATCCACGATTTGAAGACCCAATTTTCCTCCAAATTCAACATGAAAGATCTTGGTTCTTGTTGGCTTGTGGGGGCCTGACCCAGGTTCAGCGTTAGTTAGTTAAACAAATCCCTATACTATTGGCCCTTTTAGCATCAGCCCATGGAGCACGGACTAAAGTCTCATCCAAAGAAGTATGGGGGAATGTTGGAACCAAGTTTCTGCACCCTTGAGATGGTTGTGATGTCAGTTTATTCCAACTATACCTGCATTCGCATAAGTTTCTTATCCCTCTATTCTACCCTTCAGTACCTTCGTGAAATGTTACAATCGGCTTCTGCACAACCCTAACCAGGGGCTGATATGCCTTCACGCTACTAGGGCAGGGAACTATGATATTTCCTAAACTATGATAACTATCTTACCTATCTTATTAATAGATCTTAGTTAACTTCGTGTAAACAAATGTTCTTACTCGCATTAACTTAACCAATACATTTATACACATTTGTGCATCATATAAGTATTAGAAGTGAAATTCATACCCAATATATCAAACGCATAAATAGGAAATAAAGATACAAAAATTATAGAATACTTCTCTTTATTAATAATTCCAAATGTTTACAGACTCAACTCACCCTACGCACTCAGCTGCAGGGGTCTGTGCACTCAGTTGCGGACTTCTAGGCGTCTATGCACTCAGTTGCAGAGCCTCTACCTACGCTACAACCTAGAACTTAGACTTCTACTCAGAGCTATCTCTCATACATCATATCTGGTTCCATTATTCCTCTATCTATCTACTTAGAGATTAGCTCTATTTATACAATCCCATGGTCCATAGACCATGGGTAGATCTTTTACAACTAACATTACATTATCAAAATAAGGGCAGACAACCCTATGACTCTTTTAATATCTACGCTCTCCGCGACCACAAATTACGGAGTCTTTACATTTGGATTACAACATTGGACCAAAATTTGGGCTTTAAGCCCCAAAACTACCTTTAGGGGATCCCGCACCCAACAGGCCCCCAACACAAACATCATGACTCGCCCTCAATTCACTCTACAGGTGCATAGATCTTAGCGCTTAGACCTCCCAAATCTGTTCAGATCACCGCAACTTTGGCAGCGCACTAAGCAGCCACCTGCTGGATTTCTTCCATGCATTGTTTTGTGACTTCTGCTAAACTACTGCTCTGAATATTCTGCTGAGATGCCTGCATTTTGCGAGATTTCCTTCAATGGAGTTTGTGATTGCATAAGCCCCATCAATCCATAGCTATAGGCGTGCTTTTAAGACTCCTTCCTTATGCCAAGCGGCATCCACCTGTTCCTTGAGCGCCTTTGCCTCTTGTATTCGTGCAAGCCTCTATGTAAGGGCAACCATCTGCGTGGTCCCTTGTCCCTTTTACCTCATCATACTTCTGTTGTAGCTCACGTGCCTCTATCTCTAGGCACTCTACGTTCGGGTCCTCCTGAAGGGTATTTAGGACCTCGAATGACTATTTGAATAGTTGCATGCAGTCTGCCACTGCATTGTCAACAAAAGATGTTGTTGTTGTAACAACGATGGTTCGATGTTCCTTGACTTCCGGGGGAGTTGAAGGCTGAGCCTTCAACTACAGTTCTATGATATGGAGGTTCAACTCCAGCGGAACCCTAGCCATCTCTGCTTGGGCATCGTGCACCCTTGTGGCCATCTTGTTGATGCGGGCCTCCACCGTTTCTTCTGCCTGGATTTCCAACTTCGAGACCATCCGGTAGGCTTCCTCCACAACCTGCATTATCTGCCTGTTCTGCTCCACTGAATCATTGCGCTATAGGCCCAACTATTCAATGTTGATGTGCTGCTCGCTCATCACCTGCAGAGCACGACTCTACTAGGCTCTGAGTTCTGCGGTGACTCCATCCTGTAAAAGGTAGAGCGTCTCCTAAGGGAGCACAGCCATGTTCACTCCTACCCCTTTTAGACTAGTAACGATAGGCATGTCGGCCTCATGTTTTGTAGTGAGCACCCCATCAGGTAGCAGTACCCATTGGTCACCCTTGTCCGCAACATCTCTTCAACAACTGCAGTGCCGATCGCGAGGATGGTGGACACTGTGCCAGCCTGTGGAGTGCGAACCTGCAACCCTTGCAGTTCTATTCGAAGAGTCCCTAATACTAGCTGTTGTTGTTCTTCAAATTGTTGGAGGGCCTTCGGGGTGACATCCCTCACCATTTCTCCGATGTCATGCAAATCCCCCTCAGTGAGGGTGATTGGATCAAAGGATGTCTTGGATACCTTGGTTTTCTTTCGCAACACTACCTGCTCTCGCAGTTACGGACACTTGAGTTGCGTGGATATTGTCTGTGGGTCCACACCATCTTGTTTTGTCTCTCTTTCTTCCTCAGTGCTGGGTGAAGGTGACCTTTGTCCTTCGCGCTCTTCTTCCCCTATTTTCTGTTGTTCTGCCACTTTCGTGGCATCATGCACTGCTTGGGCCTTAACCTCTACTTCCTCTTTCCTATGTTTCTCTGCTGGTTGTGCTATTTGAAGCTTTGTCTCTTCCTTCTTGCACTGCATGACAGACTTCTTCATTTCCACTATGGAGCCAGCTGGAGCACACCACTCCTGCAGCCAACACTCAAGGACTACGAAAATGACATCGTCAATCACCAGGTACAGTAGGTTATGCCATGTCTTCGTAGGGTCCTTCCATACCCTGATAAAGACATGGTGGAAATCCACTTTGAACTCTGCAAAGCTCTGTAGACTGGCATATACCATGGGCGACAATCGCAGCTTGCGATTGATTCCCATTCAAATATTAATCTCCATTAATATCCAAAATACCATGCTCTCCTTTATCTGTTGTGCATCCCTGGTCGCCCACAGTGAAGTGTACTTTGTTGCCTCTAGAAGGTCTGGTGTGACTGAAGGGAACTGGCTGTCTTCGGGAAACTCCCATGCCACCAGTAGTATCGACAACAGGAGCCATGCATAATGAAATGGTTTTCCCTACTCCTGTGCCTCATGACAGTTTGCAAGGAACTCATCACATAGCTAGTTCGCCTAGTTGAATTGGACTCCTTCTGCACATTGAGCCACTAGTGCAACTATGGGTGTGAGCACCTCATTTGCGCAACACTTCCGTATCACCTTCCCTACCAGGATTTGTGTCGTGACCTTGATGGAAGGGTTATTAATGCTAGAGATGGTGTATCCTCGCTTCTTCTTCTCCAACTTGAACCTCTTCTTCATTGCTTTTACGAGGGCCAAATCGCCACCTTTCCCTTCATAAATATTAGTTGAATCCTCCCTTGAATAAGGCAGCCATGTAATTCGGTGAATCAGATGGTTTTTGATGGGAATGGGCTCCTCCAACCACAAACACCCATCATTCACCAAGCAGAGCAGCTGCCTGCAAGGAAAATTTTAGGGGCTAATATTCGTAACTAAGCTAATTTTCCATGCTTTTTTGAAAAAACGTTTTGCCAATTTCCATTTTTTCTAAAACTTATTCACCTAAAATTTATAGTATAAAATTGTTTTACTGAAAAAAATCACCAAAATTTTATATAAAGATTTCATAAAATTATTATAAATTTGAATATTTTTACAAAAATATTGCTAAACATTTTACATATAGAATATTACAAACTAGTGAGATTCACCAAGGTTTCTAAACATTAAAATAAATTTCCATCCTTAAATTTTCCCTGGCTACCTGATGAAGAAGACAGTCACTGGGGCGTGGTGGTAATGCAACATCCAGAGCAGGTTAAGAAACACAACTTTCTCTACACCTCTGAGCCATGTGCACGGCTCCAATTGAATTATTTGAGCAATCTCGTCAATCCTCTGGCACATTAGCTTCGCAGTCGCTAAATTCAGGGACTTCTCGTGGTCTGCGAGGTCCCAATCTTCAAATTTCAACATGGGAACCTACCCCAAGTGTGGTCCCTCAAAAACAAGATCGTCTAGGAGCAGCGGAGTTTGGAGAGAGCTCTTTCTCTCATCTATATCCTTTAGTGCCTTGGCTTTATCCTTTCACGGAGAAACATATTCCGACAGCCTAGTTATAGGGTTCGCACCCTGGGTTTCAACTTCCATTTCATCGCCCTCCTCCTCTACCAGGATTTCTTCAAATTCCTCCTCATCAGCCTCCAAATTGATGGCATTCCCCTTTTCCTGCAAGGTCAGCTTGGTCCTTTGTGGATTTACGCGCGAGACGCGTACCGGGATCATGACCTGCTTATCCTTCTTAGGTCGTAGTGTTCAAGGTGATTTAGGGACCTCCATGATTATTCTGGCATTCTCTGTGGCTTCCACTACCACAATTTCCTGCGCGGCTTCCTCGGGTGTCGACATCATACTAGTTAGAAGGTCCTACATCTCCTTTGACAATGTTTCAAACACTGAACTTGCTCTCAAAGACTCAAAATTCAAAAGGTCCATACACACTTGATAGCACAACAGCTTAGTTCTCAAAATGCCAAGTGTTTTTCACTAGACAACCACTTGTAATTTATAGGACCTTTTGAATTTGAATTCAATCATTCCCCCCACATTCAGCCCATTAATGCTAGATTGGCGACAGATTTTCAAGAATCCAGCCCATAAATTTCGCCTTAAATGCTTGTCGCCAGCTCCATTTAGCCTCAAACCAACCATCAAATTGTGAACAGTAACTTTAACGGTCACTTTCCGCCTGACTTGCGTGCTAGCGTAGCTATCTTGGTGTTGTCACAGACCCTGTGACACTTCGCTGCTTCGCGCAGTCCTGAAATCACATAGCTCTCGGGCAGTGTAGTTTATAGTCTCATGCCTCCTTTCAGTTGCCTAGAGTGCTAAGACTGTGCTTTTTTTGGCTAGTGAGATGACTCGACCATCTTTGTATCGCTTCAAAAAACTGCCATTCACTTTTCCTGGGAAGGGATCTCCATTTAACTTAACCATTTGGACCGCACCACCACCGGTAATCTCCTTAATAGCATACAGTCCTAGCCAATGCATTCTGAGTTTCCCTGGAAATTTATCAAACTTACTTTCATATAATAGCACCAAGTCATTCACCTTAAAAGTGTGCAACTTAATATGTCGATCGTGCCATGCCTTTTCACGCTGCTTTTGAACGTGCTGGTGAAATCTAGCCAAAAAATCTCTCTTATTCGAGTTCATCCAACTGCGCGAGGCTTTCTTCCTATGAGTGCTAATATGAAAAAACTAGGCACGATGTACTCCATAGGCATCACATCTTCAACCCCGTATACCAACCTAAAGGGTGTATGTCCTGTTAACTTGTTGCACGTTGTCCGATAAGCCCAAAATACTGCAGGTATGCGTAGGTCCCAATCATTTCGCTGAGAATTGCATACCTTGGTCAGCGCGGTCTCTAGTACTTTGTTGAATGCCTCCACTATCCCATTATCCTGCAGGTTATAAGGTGTGCTCTTTTGATTAAATTCCTCGATCAGTGCATTGATGGTTTCGTTCAGAAAGTGCGTACCCCGATCACTCATCAAGGTCTTTGGGCATCCAAATCACATCAGTACATGTCCAAATAGAAACTTTGCGGCGGCCGCTCCTGTGCAATCCTTCACTGGCTGCACTTCTGCCCGACGAGTCAAATACTCTATCGTAGTGATAATATACCTCGCGCCTGTCTTCCCTTGTGGCTAAATCGGTCCTACAAAATATATTGCCCACTTTTCGAAAGGTTGCAATGTCATTTGTGGATTCAACGGCATTTCATCCCTCCACGATGGTATACCTATTCTTTGACATATGTCACATGCCTTGCAATATTCTTTTGAATCCCGATGAAGGGTTGGCCACCATAACCCTAAACGTAGAATCTTCTGCGTGGTTGCTCTCCCTGCATAATGTCCTCCCGCAGCACCCCCATGAGCGTAAGTGAAGATGCGGCTTCGTTCAAACTTAGATACATACCTTCGTAGTATTTCATCATTCCCAATCTTGTATAGATGACCAGCAATGATAGAGAAATCTACCGTGTGTACCACTAATTCCTTCTTTTGCTAGATAGAGTATCCTTTCGAAGCAGTTCCAGTTGTTAGGAAGTGTATTATATCCTTGAAATGTCCATCCGTAATGTGAAAAACAAAGAGCTGTGTCAAGTAATCCTTCCTCCAAATTAGTAGGCTCCTCTCCTATCTCGATGCGCGATAGGTGGTCTAGTCTCGTGTTCAATCATCCAGGCTTCACAACAACTACAAAATCGTATTCCTGGAACAATAATAGCCATCTGCAAATGCGCCCGCCTAACACAGGCTTATTGACCAGGTACTTTAGCGCGGAGTACAGGTGCACCTGCTCAGGTTGGGGCTTTTCTTCATAGGCCTACATTGATGTGCGCAGTTCATTCTTCCCATCATACTGGTCTGTTAATCGCATCTTAGGCTTCCCAAATCATGTTCACATCATTTTCCTACATTCGTGCCAATCATTAGAACTCCCTTTGTGCGTACCCCACCATCATGTGGGCGTAGCGTGCAGTGCCCAGTCTAAGGCTTGGAATCATTTCTTTTCTAGCACTTCCCTTTCAAATGCATGCAAAAAGGTATCCACCTCATTCAGGCCACCATAAGTAGGAAGATTTCTTTCTTCTGATGATACGCAGCGCAGTGACCTGGTCATCATATTGCAATTTAGCGTAATTAATTCATGTCACCAATTCTTCTAGCGTTCTATTTCTTCATCAGAATCCGAAGGGCAGGAACTCTCGCACTCCCATTTAATCCACCCATCCATGGTGGGATTCACCTAGTCCTCGTCTCACGCTGCTATCTTATAGATGCAGTCCAGATCATCATCTCTCATAGTCACGGATCGGCTATGTATAGTGCGATCCTTCAGCAGGGTCCAGGGGTATCATTATGCGTAGCGATTTCTTCTCAAATATCATCTTTCTCTTCTTCAGATTGATTACCCCATTCATATCAGTAGTTGTTTGGTGTGGAATCCCCCCAAGGCATGTTTTAGGGCTTAAAGCCCAAGTTTTGACTAAGTCCATTGTAAAGACTCCGCAAATTGTGGGCGCGAAGTTGTAATAGAGTCATAGGGTTGTTTGCCCTTGTTTTCGTAATGTAATGTTGGTTTGAAAGATCTACCCATGGTCCGCTGACCATGGGATTGTATAAATAGTGCGAGGCTCTAAGTGTAGAAATCATCTAATAATGAAAGCATGGATTAATGAATCTAAGGAGTTGATAAAGCATTGAGTCAAAGTGTAAGTCATGTCTTTGGGTCATAGAGTAGGAGAAGGCTCTGCAGTTGAGTGCGCAAAGGCCTAGTAGTCCACAGCTAAGTGCGTGGACCCCTGCAAATGAGTGTGCAGGGTAGGCCAATTTTGTAACCATTGGAAGCATTAATAAACAAAAGTTTTACCATATTTCTGTGTATCTTTTCTCGTCTTATGCATTATTGGGTATGAATTGCAAGTTTACTATTTATTTACTGTGCGAACTTATATAAATGTGCTGAGTAAGTGAATATAATACAAGGTATCTATTTACACGAAGATACCTAACTTTTATAAGAAGATAAGTAAGATCTATGGTGTGACTTGGGGAAATAGTGCAGATCACCACTCCAGTAGCATGAAAGCCCCACAGCCCTTGGTTAGGGCTACACGAAGGCAAGTATATCAGGGTGAGAAGGCCCCACGGGTCAGGGAAGTGTATAGAGTAACCTGCGCGCATGTATTCATAGTTGGACCCAATCAACCACTCAGACATCTCAAGGGTGGAGAAACCTGGTTCCAACACACCCCCATACTACTTAGGGTGAGACCTCAATCTGCGCTCTATGGACTATTTCCAAAAGGGCCAGTAGTACGGGGATTTGTTTGGCTAATTAACTCCAAACTTGGGTCAAGTCCCAACAAACCAACAAATGGTTTTATTGCCGGGATCGAGATCTGCATAGAGATGTTTGATGTCATATAACTTTAATCCAACTAAGAAAGAAATTGAGGATTGGTTGGATAGGAATTCACGAGTTCGCAGCGCAAGAGAATAGGAATCCATGATTATCAAAGGAAAAGTGGTTAGACTGCTACCTGTACATGGAAATCCATGAAATTTTCTTCGCATCTTTCCCTACTAAGTTGTACGAGTGGATCGTAAGCTAGCAGATAGCCAAGGAAGGTGGAAACTTGATAATCCTATTGTGTGGACCCAGAATTGGTGCGCAAATTGGAAGCATCGGAGTATAATATCTCACGTGTTGTTTATCACTGGCTCAATCAAATTATAAGAGGATTCATTACTGAGTTCTCGGTAGATACTTTAGTGAGCTATAGTGAGGTAGAGTGACGCTTCCTCAAAGGACCGCGAGGTAAGTACGTTAAGTCTCTAAACACTTGGATTAAAATGCTACTGTGTGAAAAGTTGATTATGTGAATATATTGATGTTTGGGACTATGCAAAGTGGGATAATTTACAGAAACGAAGGTAGTGCAGAACTATAAACCAACCCCTTAATTTCACCTCCACAAGGGGATGAGGAAGAGCTTGCGAAGGTCTCACCAAGAAGTGCGATCAATTTGATAAGGCAGAGGATTCCGCGTATACCACCCACACCCACACCACCACTAGCTTCACTACCTTCACCCCCATCTTCGCCTGTACCACCTCCCCCACCACTGCGAGTCAATATAGAAAGTGCAATAAAGCTACCAGTGTTCAAGGGAGTAGGAAATGAAGATTCAGACCAATTTTGGTTTGTGATAAAAGTTGTATGGAAAGTGCAGGGAGTTACGGATGTCAACATAAAGAAAGCAATGTTGGTCAGCGCTTTGCAAGATTTTGTGCTGACCTGGTATATTAAGCATTCTAGTGACAATCCAAGTGCAAGGATTGCAGACATCCAAACTGCGCTGAACAAAGAATTTAGCAGGCCGAAGTTAGAGGCACAGTCGATCATTGGGTTCAAGGAGATCATGATGCTAGTATGCAAAACCCCCTGGGAATTGGATCAGAGACTGAAGTGCACAATTCGTGAAGCTAATATGACTTTGACGGATGGAAAACACCGTGAATGGTTTGTAGCATCGCTAACGCCGCATTTAAGGAACGCGCTATCACAACAGATGCTAACAACGCAGGCCGAGGCCTTGGAGATCGCAATGAGGCTACATGAAACCCCGATACAGGATCCTAACCTAGGATTTCAGCAGATCCACATGCAGTTGAAAAACTTGTGCCTTGAGATGTAGAGTCTGAAACAAGACAGGATAGCTCGCCGAGAGGTGTGCGATGAGGTATGGTGTGTTAAATGTAAGGGTTAGGGTCATGAAAAGGATCAATGCCCAGTGTTCGGGAATCATGTCGCAAGAGGAGGACCGATGCCATTAAGGCTAGAGGCCCAAGCAAGACCTAGCGTGGCGCCTGCATTGTGGTGTGTGATTTGTCAAATAGGAGGAAAGCATTGCTATGGACAACTTCCATTTATTGCAGAAGTACACACAAAATTCGCAACAGTTGTTCTGAAATTTCTATAGATCAGTGGGACATGACGAGCACACATGTAGAAGCTATGAACTGATGATGGATAGGACTCCCACCTATAGAGTTCAGGCCGAAACGTGGCCCCTTAACCAAAACACAAGGATGGCATGAACTAGATTTCAGGGGTGTGGACGAGGGTAAGGTGGAGGAGGACCTGGAAGAGGTCGCAGAAAACTAATATGTTACAATTGTGGGGGGCCAGGACATTATGCCCGTGATTGTACAAATCCAACGCACCCATCATGCCTGTATTATACATTGTTTGATCGTGAGACAGAGGATTGTCCCACACTGATAGCGAGGTTGTGTGACAAGGGAGCACTCCAACCTCCCCCGACTTAGAACCTACAAATGATGAGGTTTGAGCCGCATGGGGAAGACCCTAACATGAAAATTGTGCTCCAAAGTAGAATTACAACACAGGGTGATAAAGGCAAGTAGCTTGAAGATAGTACTTGGGTTCGTAAGGCTCTGACAAAAGAACCAGAGTTTGATTTGGAGCGCACTAAGGAAACCTTCATGGAAGCTAGGAAGAGCTTCACTGATGCCTCCACTTCAGGAAGCAAAGACAGATCGAAGATGGAAATGGACCCATTGATGTTTACGACGTTCCTGGAAACATGCATGAAATTGCTACATGACAACAAGGTTGTAAAGGGACTGCAGGAACTCATAGATAGATGCGTTGGGACCGCACCAGGAGAACCATGTGTAATTCAGAAGATTGGAAAGCATGCGATGAGGATGGGAAGAGAAATGAGGTTGATCACACAGATTGAGGAATATGAGATGGATCAAGTGATTCTAAACCTAGGATCGAATGTGAACGTTCTGCTGAAGCAGACATGGGAGCGCATGGGAAGGCCTATGCTGCAATGGTCTCCTATCCAATTGTGAATGGCGAACCAACAAAAGATCCTAACTATGGGAAGATTGCAGGGAATCATCATAGATATTGAAGGAGCAAGCGTGCAGGCAGATTTTGAAGTGATAGAGATTATTGATGACAACAATCCCTACCCTGCGCTCTTAGGAATAGATTGGGCCACTAACATGAACAGGGTGATAAAACTGAATAAGTGTAAGATGATTTTTGAGAAAAAGTCTCTACACGTAGTTGTACCTTTGGACCCTACAGAAGGATCACATTACACGGAGCTATAACGTGACTATGAAAGCGACAATGACTTAGATTGCATCTACAATATAACCGCGTGAGAGAAAGACTGGGTAAATCCCACCGCAGATGGACGAATCTCATGGGAGCGCGAAAGCTCCTGTACATTGGATTTTGACGAGGAGATAGAACGATGGTAGAACTAGTTACATGAGGTCACCACGCTGAACTGCAACATGATGACAAGATCATTACAATGCGTATCAATGAATGTAAGGGATCTGCCTATGTATGATGGGTTAAGTGAGGTAGATGCTTTCTTGAACCGATTTAAAAGAGAAGTGTCAGAACAACAACGTTTAGAGGCTTTGAAAGGCGTACTACACGTGACGCCCATGGGGTGCTGGGGAATGCACCAAGGAAGCTTTGAGGACTAACGCGAAAGCAGAAGAATGATGCGCATGTGGTTTGGGAAGCCTCAAATGCAATTAACAGACAAGATTTCTAGACGGAATGATCCGCGCGTGCATCTATGCAGATGGGTACAGGCATATGCTAAACAACCTACACAGATGCACATGGACTTCACGTTTGGGAACACAGTAAACAAGCAGGTGTTGGTGGGGAATTTACACGAATGGTCCCTCCATTTAGGACAATGAAGTGTGGAAGGAACGAGTGTGCAGAAGGCTACCCACGCAGAAGCCTTTGACAAAGTGTGTGAAACACTCAACAAGGTATATAATGCACAACAGAGTGATTGGGGCCTGCGCGTACCAGTAGTTCTATGGGCTTATAGGACAACGTGCAAGAAACTGATGGGGGAGGTGCCTCCAAGGCTGGAGTATGGAGCGAACGTTGTAGTCCCAATAGAGTATAAAATGCCTAGCCCACACATAACAGCACCGGTAGATATGACATTTCATAGAGCCTCGGAAGAAGGAATCGCACAGTTGAACAAAGCAGAATGCTTGGGACCCGAGGAAGAAATACGATAGGGTGATCTTAGGCTCCAAGAACTTATGAGAGAAAGGGTTTGATTAAGGGAGAAAAGCGCTTTGGTGGAAACGGAAGTCAAGAAGCTTCAGGAAGAAACAACAAAGGATTTTCTCGATAAGAAAATTAGGATGATAAAACACAGTGTGCACGATTACGGTGACAAATTTGGGAACTACCACCGAGAGTTGATTAGCCTGATGCCTTGGATTAGATAGCATATTATGAAAGGGATCACCCATGGTGGCGTGCTACAGATGGTAAAATACACAACCAGTAACAATAGAAGGTGGATTTTTTCTAGGAAAAGTGATGGATGACCGGTTGAAACACTATACAGGTGGCACAACCACCTGACTAGCTATGGGAAGCACAGTCTTAGTGCTCCAGGCAGTTGAAAGGAGGCGTGGGACTATAAATTACTTTGCCCGAGAGCTATGCGATGTTGGAGCTGCACACAGGAGAAAATTGTCACAAGGTCCGTAACCGCACAAGGGGGGTTGCACTGTCGCGTGAGTTGGCTAGAAAGTGACCGTTGTAGTCACTATTCATGATGTGATGCTTGACTTGAGACCAAATGGAGTGGGTGGCAAGCATTTATGACACGCTTTATGGGCAAGATTTGGGAAAATCTGTTGCAAAGGTAGCATTAAAGACTCAGATTTGGGGGGAACAGTCAAATTCAAATTCAAAAGGCGCTATAAAATACAAAGGGATGCCTCGCAAACAACACTTGGTCATTTGTGAATTGAGCTGTTGTGCACCCTGACCATCCCGAACTGAGCCCTCTTTGTCCTATGCAGAGTGTTGTTTGAGCTCGTGAGTGAGTGATTGAAAGATTTCTAGATGAATGAGATTGATCCGGATTTAAATAGGAATGCAACAAATTACAGAGATAATCATAAACACAGAGATGTAGTGGAAATAATACTTCATTTCATTAATGTAAAATACTAAAATATTCTTACAAACAACAATGGAAATAAACCAGTTAGGGCAATGGTAGCTTATCTCTGAGAAGAGATGTGGTGGCTACATGCCTCTGAACTCTTTTAAAATGAGGCTCAAAGGCCTATTTATTGTTGAGAAACAATGGAACACCCTAAACATCCAAAAACCTAACCTTAGAAGATGAAACGCCAAACTATGGGCCCCGTTTGGGTAAATTGGTACATCAACTTCCCGGCGTCATAACTTTGGCATATGATCTCTGTTTGACACACACAATATCTCGTTAGAAAGGTCTATCCGAGAAATACAACTTTGGAAAGAGAAACATTAATCTACAGACCCATGTTGCTCCCATTTTTCCCAAAAAGACGTCATTTAGGGCCTCAAAATGGATCTGAAAGTTCAAGACTTGAAAAATTGCTAAAAATAGTAAACTATGCTACTATTAAGGAAATTGAAAAGCTGAAAGAAACAATGGTGGGATCCAAGTGGACTTGGTAGGTGGCCACCAATATCAACCTAGATTATTCCTCCCCCATTAGGAAGCAATGGTCCCCATTGCATTGAGTTCCTCCATGAAATGAGGAAACTTCTACTGAACTTGGTCCTTGGTGAGCCACTTGCCCTGGTGAAGGAGTTGGCCTACTTTGACAACTCAATACAATTGGATATTATGCTAGCGAGTGTGCTTGATCTGTGTGTCCATGATCCGATCAGTTGTAGCTTGTTCCATGCGATCTGGATTTAACTCTATGGGTGTGAGTTGTTCTGCAATGTCGGATGTGTCTAGTAATGGTGGAAAGTATGGCTGAAGGCGATCCACATTGAACACTGGGTGTAGGCCAAGGACTGGGGGAATGCTGAGCTCAAATTCATTGTCTCCCACAACCTTGGTAATGGCGTAAGGACCATATCGGAGTGGTTTGAGTTTCTGATAGGATCCTGTAAGGCATTCCTTTTGCAAATGCAACTAGACATTGTCGCCCACCTGAAACTTGTGTGGCACCTGATGTTGATCATGCCACTGCTTGTACTTGGTATTCGATTTCTCTAGAATGTCATGGACCTATTGGCAAATATGTTGGATGTGCTTAATGAAGTTTTTTTCCTTATCTGTTTCAGACTGGACATGAGATGAATCTGTGTGAGTAGCTGTAAATGGCATGGCCACATCAATTAGACATAATGGCTAGAATCCCAAGCCCACCTGAAAAGGGTTGTGGCCAGTCGAGCTATGCGAAGCCCAGTTGTAGTTGTGTTGAACATAGGGGAGGCTCTCATCCCATGTGCATGGATTCTTTGAGTTTTATATGCGTAGAATGTGTACAATCAGCCTATTGACAACCTTTTTCTAGCCATCAGTTTGAGGATGGAAGGCTGTGGACTTAGTGAGTTTGGTGTCCAGCATCAACCAGAGACTGGACCAAAATGTACTGAGGAACCTACTATCCTGATTTGAGATGATAGAGTGTGAGATCCCAAAGTGTACCCACACTCATTCAAAGAAGAGTTTAGCAATGGCTTCTACTGTGATATTCTTCTTGCAGGCTTCCATAATGGCCATCTTCGATAACCTGTCGACGACCACAAAAACACAATCATTTCCATGCTTAGTGGAAGGAAGGCCTGACATGCAATCCATTGAGATGGATTCCCAAGGTCAACTAGGGGTAGGCAACGGGATATAGAGGCCTTGCTTCTTGATGGTCGGTTTGGTAATGGTGTAGGCAGTGCATGATCTAATGTACTTCCCAACATCCTATCGAAGATTCAGCCAATAGAAATAATTTTGCAGTATTGCCACCATTTTCTCGACCCTGAAATGCCCAGCAGCCCAATTGTAGTGTGCTTCCCAAATCATCTTGACATGCTCGCTTGAAGGAACACAAAGGTGACCCATGTGGCATAACAAGGCATCCTGGAGGTGAAAATTTGGAACATGCTGACCCTCCAAGAGTGTTTGGTATGTGTGGCCGAATTCTAGGTCACTTTTGTAGAGAAGTGGCCAATCAGAAATCTCGTGCCCACAAGAGTTGAGCACAATGGTTAACGCCATGATCGGTGGTCAACTGAGGAAATATGCAACATTATTGGTGCTGCCCTTATTATACTTGATATTCAAATGGAACTGTTGTAGGTATGTGGACCACTTCTGATGGCGATCATTCTGCAATTTCCCTTGGGTCTGTATGAACTACAGGGGTCGGTGGTCTGCGTAGATGACTGTTTCCTTCCCCAAAATGTAATGCTTCCATTGTCTGGAGGCCTGCATAGTAGAATACATTTCTTTGTCATAAGTGGGATACTTCTGGACTATGTCTAAAAGTGTCACACTGTGATATGCCACTGGATGCCCATGTTGAGTAAGGACTACCCCAATAGCATAGTCAGAGGCATTTGTGTCGACCTCAAATGGTTGTTGCAAGTCTGGTAATGGGAGCACGGGTGCCGTGTAGATTCGATCTTTCGACTCTATGAATTTCTTCTGTTGAGCTCCAAACCAAAAGAATTTTTCTTTCGCTCCTCCCTTGGTTACTTGACTCAAGGGCCAAGTGATATGAGAAAATCCCAACACAAACCTGCGGTAGATGTTGGCAAGGCCTAGAAAGCTGCAGAGCTCTTTTAGAGTGGTTAGATATGGCCAATCCCAAATGACTTGGATCTTGGCTGGATCCACATGCACCCCCTATTCATCAATAATGTATCCTAGATACTAAACTTGGGTCATGCCAAAAGTGTATTTCTCCAAATCGACACATAACTTGTGTTGCCACAGTGTTTGGAGAACCTGTCGGATGTGGTAGAGGTGCTCTTCCCAACTTTGGCTGAAGATCAGATGTCATTGGTGAATGGTTGCAAGATGTCATCCATTAGCCTCATGAAGATTGCAGGAGTATTCGTCAATCTGAAAGGCATAACCAACCATTCGAAAAGGCCCTCCTTGGTTTTGAAGGCAGTCTTCCACACATCAGAGGGTTTGATTGGTACCTGGTGATATCCTGACTTCAAATCGATCATGCTGAAATATTTTTCCCCCTTCAGTTGGTCCAGGAGGTCATCAATCTGTGGGATCGGGTACCTATTATGGACAATGATCTTTTTCAACGCCTAATAATCAATACAAAATCTCCAAGTCCCATCCTTATTTTGTACCAACACGATTGGGCTTCCACAGGGCGATGAACTCGGACAAATGTGACCTTTCTACAGCAACTGCTAAATCTGCCTCTTGATTTCATCATTCTCCATAGCAAAGTGCCAATAGATTGGTCCTTTGGGCAGAAGTGCACCTGGGGTCAGATCGATAGAGTGCTTGACCTGACAGTGTAGAGGAACCCCTACGGGGGAGGTGAAGATGTCCTCATTCTCGTCCATGACCTTGTCCATCTATAGTTGTCGTGCGGAGGGGCCCTGTCTGGACGTCGTGGCCATCGTCTTCTTCTTTCCTTGAGGGCGTATCATCAGGAAAACAAATTTCCCAGTTTTGGAAATGAGCTTACTACATTTTTTTGCAATAACCAAGGAGATGCCGATAGGCAGTGCTACCTCCAGTATCCTGTACAACATATTTCCCAAAGTAACAATAACAGCATGGGGCTTTGATTCATACACAGCATGTCACTTCCATAAGTATGGTTGTCCTAATAATACATCAAAAACTTCAAGGGGAGAAATGTCACACAATACCTCATCTGTGAAGGGCTTGATGTTGTATGGAAGGCGACACAGCTAGCTCACGCGAAGATCCTGTCCTTGGTGAAGCCACCCAATGGTGTACGCTTGTGGATGTGTTGTGGTCGGTAAGCCCAGCTGCTTCATGACCTCTTCCAAAATGAAGTTCTTTTGGCTTCCGCTGTTGACAATGAACTGTAGTGGGGAGCCCTTTACCCACATCTGGGAGTGGAAGAGATGCTCCTCCTCCTTTGGATCTTCGGGTTACTCCTTCTAGATATTCATGGTCGCAATGGTGGTGTTGGGCTCCACATCGATAATCTGTTTTCTTTTGTCATTCCCCTTGTTGGGTTCTCACTCAGAGTTGGAACATGCATCTGATTCTGAAACCTTTAGCTCAGCCACTAGTGACTGCTTGGCTCGACACTCGCTTGTGTTGTGAGTGGAGCTTTTATGGAACACACACCACTTTCCCGTGTCCTTTTTTGGCTTCATGGTGTTGTTCTTTGCTTGCAACTTTGGCGGGTTGTCTTAGGCTGCCCCACCTTGGATTTGTCCTTTGTTTTGTGGTTTGGGGGCACGTTTCCCTTGCTTCGGATTCACAAATCCAAAGTCTCACTTCTTCTATTTAAACTTTTGCTCGACCTTGATGGCATATCGGTATGTCGTGTCAAGCGAGGGGATGTTCAAAAATACTATTTCTTCTTGGATGTACTTGTGCAGGCAACTTTGGTATTTGAGTACCAAATTCTTGTCCAAATCCTTGATACCCAACTTTGTGCGAAGGGTATGGAAAATATTGGTAAACTCTGGCACGTCTTGGTCCCTTCCCTGCTGCAGTGCGGTCCACTTTATGTATTGATCCTTATAGCTTCCGACAAGGTAGTATTGCTCCTTGATGGCATCCCAGAATGAATCCCAAGTGGGTGTGGCTGAAAATAGTGAGCTTGTACTTTCATCCTTCTGCTCGCAGTAGGTTTCCCGCCAGTCCTTGATGTGGGTGGCTTCTTTGAGAAGAGCGAAAATAATCTTTTCCCGACTGGAAAAACCATGAACAGAAAAATAACCTTCTAACATATTTAACCATTTATCGATGCCATCTACATCTATATAACCCTCGAATATGGGGATTTCAAAATTAACTTGTACCTTAAACGGTGTGGCGTTTCTAGAGTAGGTGTTGGAAGCCGATGTGTCGCCCCTGGGAAACCGCTGAAGGATCTGAGCAAAGTTTTCCATCGTCGCGTTCCTTTGTCACTCGAGGGCTTCTTCGAGTAGGATTTTGATAGGATCTCCTACCCCCTCATATTTCTTTTCATCCACCATGGGAGGCCGTAAGGATTTGTGAGGCTGGTCTTGCAAAGGTTCGACTAGTTCAATCCCTAACTCCTTATATCCCGACCTCGTTGGGGACATGCAAAGAAAAACAAAGAAAAAGCAGACCACTTTGATACCACTAATCTAGATTTAAACAAGAATGCAAAAAATTACAGAGATAAACATAAATACAAAGATGCAGTGGAACTAATACTTCATTTCATTAATGTAAAATACTGAAATATGCTTACAAACAACAATGGAAATAAGCCAACTAGGGCGATGGTAGCTTCTCTCTGAGAAGAGATGTGGCGGCTACATGCCTCTAAACTCTATTACAATGAGGCTCGAAGGCCTAATTATTGTTGAGAAACAATGGAAAACCATAAACATCCAAAAATCTAACCCTAGAAGATGAAACACCAAACTGTGGGCCTCGTTTGGGTAAATTGGTACATCAACTTCCCGAGGTCATAACTTTGCCATACAATCTCTGTTTGACACACACAATATCTCATTAGAAAGATCTATCTGAGAACTACAACTTTGGGATGAGCAACATCAAGCTAGGGACCCATGTTGCTCCTAGGTTTCCCAAAAAACGTCGTTTAGGGCCTCAAAACTGCTCCGGAAGTTCAGGACTCAAAAAACTGCTAAAAATAGTAAACTGTGCTACTATTAAGGAAAATGAAAAGCTGAAAGAAACAATGGTGGGAGTCCAAGTGGACTTGGTAGGTGGCCACCAATATCAACCTGGATCAAAGATGGTAGCGTCTGAAGAATCCAGGGAAATCACAAGGCTAACCACCGAAGAAGCCGCGTAGGCCCTAACTGTAGAAGATGCCCCTGAAGGCATCGAGATTGTTGTGGAAATCCCTAAATCACCACGCACGCTGAGACTGAAGAAAGATAAACAGCCAATGATTTTGGTGTGTGTGTCCCTGCAAAACCAACTGCGCACCAGATTAACGATGGAGGAAAAAGGGAAAGCAGTTAACCCGGAAACTGACTAGGAGGAAGAAGACTTGGAGGAACTCATAATTGAAGAAGACAAGCATGATGGCATGTAGGAAGCAACTGAGGCTGCACACCCTCCAACAAATCTACCTACATATGTCCCACCATGGAAGGGGAAGGCAAAAGTGCCCAAGGACCTTGATGAGACCAAGAGCTCTCTCCAAACTTCGCTCCTCCCGAACGACATCATTTTTGAGGGTACGCACCTGGGATGGGTGCCAAACTTGAAGTTTGAATATTGGGATATCGCTAACCACGATAAATTTCCTCACCTAGAGACCGCACTTCTCATGAAGCCGAAGCAGAACACCGTGGTAAGAGTTATAGAATTGGAGCCACAAAAATGGTTATGCGAAGTTGAAAAGGTAGGGTTGTTAAACCTGCTCTGGGTGTCGCATTACCACCATGCCCTAGTGACTATCTTCGTCATCAGGCAGCTTCTCTACGTAGTACATGGTGGGTGTTTGTTGTTGGAGGAGCCAATCCCCATCACGGGCCACTTAATCCATCGCATTACCTAACTCTCGTATAAAGGAGAGGACCCCGCAGATATTTCGGAGGGAAAGAGCAGTGATTTGGCCATCGTGGAGGCCATGAAAAAGAAATACAAGCCACAGAAGAAGAAAATAGGCTACACCATATCCAACATCAACAACAAAGCAGTCAAAGTTGCGACCTAGATACTGGCGGGTAAGCTCATGCGGAAGTGTCGCGCTGATGAGGTACTCGCATCGGTGGTGGCACTTGCTGAATAGTGCGCAGAAAGGGCCCAATTTAACTAGTCAAAATTCTTATGCAAAGAGTTCCTGGAGAATTTCTGTGAGGCACAGGAACAAGGAAAAATGTTCCACTATGCATGGCTTCTGCTATCCATAGTGGTGGTGGCTAGGGAATTGCGAGAGGATAGCTAGTTCCCCATGATTTCAAGGGATCTCCTAGAGGTCATGAAGTACGCTTTGCTATGGGCCACTAAGGACACAAACAGGGTCTGTGACAACAAAATATTTTGGGTGTTCATGGAGATGAACATCAGAATGGGGATTAACCACAAGCCGTGGTTATCACCCACATTCTACAACAACCTGCAAAGTTTTGCAGAATTTAAAGCGGACTTTCATCACATCTACCTCAGGGAACGCAAGGACCCTGCGAAGAAGTGGAATGAGCTCCCATATATGGCCACTGATGATGTGATATTTGATGTACTAGACACATGGCCGCTAGAGTGGCGCATTCTAGACATCTTTGCACTGGAAAAGTCTGTTGCGCAAAAAAAGAAGGAGGAGGAAAAACTACATGTGGCACAGTTGGCGGAAAAGAGATGGAAAGAAGCAGCAACAACAAAAGCACAGGAGGTGCGGGACGTTGTGCAAGCAACAATAGAATAGAAAAAGGCCACATCAGTAGCACAAATGGCAGTAAAGAAGGAGCGTGAAGGCGAGAAGTCGCCTTCGCCTGAGCAGGAGAAAGATATGGAAACAGAGGAAGAGGAGGGTGGCGCAGACCCACAAACAATGTCAACACAATTGAAGCATCAATGCCTGAGTGAGCGGACGGGGCCACGCAAGAAGGTGAAAGCATCCAAGCTTTTGATCAACCTGATCACCCTTACTGAGGGTGATCTGCATGATATAGGAGAGACGGTGCGTGACGTCACCACAGAGGTGCTCCAAAACTTTGCGAAGGAGAATCAGATTGTGTTGGGGGCCCTCCGAGTGTAGATTCAAGAGTTGCAAGTTCACACTCCTCAGGTTTGTACTCTTTTGACCAGCCTCACAGTAGGGACAACCAACACAAAAGTGCTTCTAGAAGGGACACTGGTTACAACAAATGAGTTCGATAGGCCTACAATCAGTACCTTGAAAGGCATCAGGATCAACATGGTTGCGCTTCCGTAGGAGACGCTCTATGTTCTGTAGGATGGGATTACTACAGAACTACGAGCTAAGGAGAGTTGCGTATTGCAGGTGCTAAGTGAGAAAAGGATCAACATGGAACAGTTGAGCTTGTAGTGTGACGAGGTCGTGTCTTAAAACTGGCAGATCGTGTAGGTACTTGAAGAAGCTTGCTAGATGGTCCCTAAGCTGGCCATCCTAGCAGAAGCACCAGTAGAGGTGTGCATCAAGAGATTAGCAGTAGGGGCGCGTGAGGCACGAGAAGAAATGGCCAAGGTTCAGCTGGAGCTGAACCTTAAGATAATAGAGCTGCAGTTGAAGGCACAGTCGTCCACTCCTCTAGAAGTAAGGGAATAGCGCGTTAGCTCTATTACATCGGGGATGGAGGAGATTAGCAGTGCAGTAAGGTACTGCACCAGAATGTTGGAAGAGTCATTCGAGGTCCTCACCAATCTGCAGGAGGACCCTAACATCTAGCTCTTAGAGACAGAGGTGTGTGAGGTCCAGCAGCAGTATGATAGAGTCAAAGGGACCGCGCAGATGGTGGCCCTCACTCAGAGGCTCACATGAATGCAACTGACCAAAGTGCTTAAAGAGAATGTAGACGTAGTGTGATACAGAGAAGAAATTTTGATGGTGTGCATTCAGCCTTGGATCGACGAGGCCTTCGTCATCCCAACAAAAATTGAAGGAAAGCTCGCGCAGATGCAAGGGACGCAGGAACAGATCCAGGGAAGTAGTTCTGACACCTCGGTGTCGAAACAACGTATACAAGAGATTCAACAAGCAACAGCTCAGCGCGCTGCTGACCTTGCAGCCATTCGAACAAAGTTGGAGGGTCTCTGTGTGAAGATCTTCGCACCGACAGAGTGACTCGAGGGTGAGTCATGATGTTTGTGTTCGGGGCCTGTTGGGCATAGAATCCCCCCAAGGCATGTTTTGGGGCTTAAATCCCAAGTTTTGACTAAGTCCATTGTAAAGACTCCGTGAATTGTGGGTGCGGAGTGTGAAGCTATAATAGAGTCATAGGGTTGTCCGCCCTTGTTTTCGTAATGCAATGTCGGTTTGAAAGATCTACCCATGGTCTACGGACCATGGGATTGTATAAATAGAGCAAGGCTCTAAGTGTAGAAATCAGCTAATAATGAAAGTATGGATCAATAAATCTAACAAATTGATGAAGCATTGAGTCGAAGTGTAAGTCGTGTATTGGGGTCATAGAGTAGGAGAAGGCTCTGCAGCTGAGTGTGTAGAGGCCTAATAGTCTGCAGCTAAGTGCGTGGACCCTGCAGCTTGTGTGCAGTGTAGGTCGAGTCTCTAACCGTTGGAATCATCAATAAAGAGAAGTTTTACCATATTTTTGTGTATCTTTTCTGGTCTTATGCATTATTGGGTATGACTTGCAAGTTTACTATTTATTTACTGCCAGAACATATATAAATGTGCTGAGTAAGTGAATATAATACAAGGTATCTATTTATGTGAAGATAACTAACTGTTATAAGAAGATAAGTAAGATCTACAGTGTGACTTGGGGAAATAGCGCAGATCACTGCTCCAGCAGCGCGAAAGCCCCACAGACCCTGGTTAGGGCTGCATGAAGGAAAGCATATCAGGGCGTGAAGGCCCCACAAGTCAGGGAAGTGTGCACGGTAACCTGCACATAGGTATTCACAGTTGGACCCAATCAACCCCTCAGACATCTCAAGGGTGCAGAAACCTGGTTCCAACACCCCCCCATACTACTTCGGGTGGGACCTCAGTCCGTGCTCTGCGGACTGTTGCTGAAAGGGCTAGTAGTATAGGGATTTGTTTAGCTAATTAACTCCGAACATGGGTCAGGCCCCAGCAAGGCAAGAGTAGCCCAGTCAATTGCCAATAGCGCAGGGTAGGGATTGTTATCATCAACAATCTCTATTACTTCAAAATATGCCAGCGTGCTCGCTTCCTCAATATCCACGATTATTCCCTATAGCCACCCCATGGGTATTATTTTCTACTGATTCACCATCCTTATTTGAATTAGAGACCATTGCAGTGCAGGGCTCCCCATTCGCTCCCATGTCTGCTTGGGTAAACATTCGCATCTGATCCCAAATCTAGAATGAGTTGATCCATTTCGTATTCTCCGTTCTACGTGGTGAGTCTCATTTCACGTCCCATCCTTGTCTTATGCTTTTTGATCTTGTGGACTATGCATGGTTCACCTGGCGTGGTCCTAGCACATCTATTGATAAGTTCCTGTAACCCTTTCATAGGCTTACTGTCGCGCAGTAACTTCATACAGGTTTAAAGGAAAGTTGTCAGCATAGAGGGGTCCATCTCCAGCTCCAGTTTATCTTTGCTTCCTAAAGTGGATGCCTCATCGAAGCTCTTCTTGCCTCCATGAAGGTTTCCCAAGCGTGATCCAAATCGAACTCGGCCTCTTTTTCTGGGGCTTTGCAAACCCATGTACTATCTTCCGATTGTTTCCCCTTGTCATCTCCCATCGTGATTCCACTTCGAAGCACTATATTTACGTTTGGATCTTCCTCGCATGGCTCAGACCTTGTCATCTATAGGTTCTGAGTCAGGGGAGGCAGTAGTGCTCCTTTGTCTCGTATCCTAACTATAAGCATAGGACAATCTTCTGTTTCATGATCAAATAGTGTGCAATACTTTCACGACGGACGCGTTGGATTAGTGCAATCATAGTCATAATGTTCGGGCCATCGGCAATTGTAGCAAATCAACTATCTGCGACCTCTAATAGGTCCTCCTCCACCTCAGCCTCATTCACACCCCTGAAATCGTGTTCGCGCCATCCCTGCATTCTGGTCAAGGGGCCGCTTTTCGGCCTGAACCCTATAGGTGGGAGTTCTATCCATCATCAATTCATAGCTCCTGCAAGTATGCTTGCCATGTCCCACCGACCTGCAAAAGTTGCAGAACAACTATTGCAGAGTTTTTGTATAATTCTGTAACAAGTGGCATTCGTGGCATATTTTCTGGCTATTTGATAGATAGCGCACCACAAAGCAGGCGCCGTGCTAGGTCCTACTTGAGCTTCCGACCTTAAAGGAATCGGTTGTCCTCCTGCAAGGTAATTTGTAAAGACCGGGCAGTGGTCTTTGTCATGACCCTAACTCTTGCATTTCACACACCATACTTCTTTGCATACTTATGGTCGAACTGTCCTATCCTTCTTCTAGCTTTGCAACTCAAGGTGTAGATTCTTCAGCTGCGCGTGGATCTGCTGAACTCCTAGATTAGGATCCTGTATTGGGGTCTCATGTAGCCTCATGGAAATCTCCAAGGCCTCTGCCTAAGTTGTTATCTTTAGCTATGATAGCACATTCCTTAAATGTGGTAGTAGCGAAGCTACAAACCACTCGCGATGTTGTTCATTTATTAAATTCATGTTGGCTTCACAGATCGTACATTTTAACCTCTGATCTAGTTCCCAAGGCATCTCGCCAGGTAGCATCGTGATCTCTTTGAATACCACAATAGACTATGCTTCAGATTTAGGCCTACTAAATTCACTATTCAGTTTTGTTTGGATGTCTGCTACTCTAACATTCAAGTTATCGCTGGAGTACTTAATATGCCACATTAGCATGCGATCTTGCAGAGCACTAACCAATGTTGCCTTCTTTATGTTATCATCTGTAATACCTTGAGCTTCTCATACAACCATCACAAGAAACCAAAATTGGTCTGGGTCCTCATTTCCCAAGCCTTTGAACAAAGACAACTTCACTGTCTTTACCATACTGAATTGTGGTGGTGGTGGAGGTGATATGGGTGAAGTTGGAGGTGATGGTGGTGAAGGTGGAGGTGGTGTGGGCAGAGGTGGTATTCGTGGAAATCCCTATCTTGTCAATTGAATAGCACTTTGTGGAGAGACCTTTGCTATCTCTTCTTTGTCCTTTCACGGTGGTGAAATCAAGGGGCTATACTCCGGACCCTTATTCCTTCGTTTCTATAACTTTTCCCACTTCGCGTAGCTCCAAACATCAAGGCAACTGCATAACCAATTTTTTTACAACAGCATTTTAATCTAATTATTCAAATATTTTACATACTTAACTCGCGGTCCTTTGAAAAATCGTCTCTCTGTCTCGTTATCGCTGATTGAGGTGTCGACCATGAACTCAATAACAAATCCACCTATAATGCGATTGAGCCAATGATCGATGGCGCGCACGATCTTATCCTCTGATGCTTCCAACCTTCTCGCTAGCTCTAGGGTCCACGCAATAGGACTGTCAAGTTTCCACCTTCCTTGGCTATCTGCTAGCTTCGCAATCCACTTGTATAGCTCAGTAGGGAAGGATACGAAAATGATTTTGTGGATATCCATTTACAGGTATTGGTCCTGTTAACGCTTGGAATTCACCTAGGCTGAGATAGACAAACTCTCAAGGCTACATCAAACCATTTCACCTCGTAGCTAGCCCTACGAGGTATGAGAAGGCTCTCTCGAGTCAGATTCGTTAGATATTTCAATATGATAAGCTGACCAATTAGGATCAAAGATATTAGGCTAGTAAATTGATAAGGGTGGTTGATTTAAAGATTTTTGGGTTTTTGGTGGCAATTGGAGGGAGTGCAATTCAGGGTGCGGGGATTGAGCACAGTTTTTGCAGGGGGATCTTTAGGGCAAGGTAGGAGTGAGCGATGATGCCTTAATCTGAGATGGATGATCAGGGATGATAGAGAAGGAGATAAGAGGGCAAACAACCATTTGAGTCCTCTCTAAACAGTAGAAAACATAAATTTTGAACAAACAAAAAAAGCTGAGCATGTCAAAGCATGATTTCAAACTTTATCACTTCATCTGTCCAAATAGAAGCAAAAGAGAGATGTGGAATACATAAACAAACTTACAAGAACATGTAGAGAACACACCATCAACACTACAATCCACAAGAATCCACAAGGATGTCTGCAAAACCCTGGCCTTCTTCCTCTTGAAATTGCAAAGATAGATGTACAATATACAATGAAACTTTCTCCCACAAGAGTCCCACCTTCCAACCTCTCAAAATGACTAAGAAAACACATAATATAGGCAAGCTAACCTCTTCCCTTGCCTCTAGGGGTCGAGCTCATCCTTCTAGGAGCAGTTTGAACTAATTCCAAACCAAGCACTAGATAATAGGCATCTCAACAACTTGCCTCTATTACTTAGCTAACTAATTCATGCATTAATTATTCACTTTTTACATCAAGGAAGCTTCTAGAAGAGTAAAGAGAGGTAAAATCTATCAAAGTGCCATGAAAATATTACATTTATCCATCATCTACAAGTAAAAATAATCAACCATAGTCAAAACAGTGTTTTTTGACCAAAAAAATCCATTTTGGCAAAGTTAGCTCTCACATCCGCGCCACCTGGCTCTCACATCCGCGCACCTTTGCAGCAACTTATGAGTGGGTTCCGTTGGTCCAAATCAGGTGCAAGATGGCTCATTGGAAAGCTTGGTCTGTCTACTTTCCATCCCAAGTGGAATTTCTGAATTTGGAGTTGTTTGTCCCCCTCAAAAACCATTTCTCCCAAGGTCACTTTCTGCAACTCAAAAAGTGGGCAGAAAGTCATTTTTTTGATGTATTTTGAGCTTTTGGAGGCTCAAATCTCAAAATTAAGCTTCTCCCGAGTACTGGTAAATTTTCTCTTTGCATGCCCTTTCCAAATTTCCAAAAATGCCAATTTTGCAAAATTCCGAGCAGTCCTTCAAAATGTTCGCGCGCGCGACGCGGACGCGACACGGGAAAAACCTGTAATTTTACCAAAAATTGGCAAAATGCTCCAAAATTATCAAAATTTTCAGATTTTGATGCTATATTAAT